>CALNXK010000042.1:3152500-3335000 GCA_942486035.1 Porites lobata
GAAAATGCTTTTTTCGTGAGAAGGACTCTTCAACGCTGACAAACGTCAATAAATAGCAAAAACTATACTTTCTATATGTTTGCTTTGCTCGAAATCGCGCGCATTTACAAGGCCCTAAAGCCTTTTGCTGACTTGCAAGGACCCATCTGTTATAACGATCCCCAGAATAAAGTGATCGGTCTCATAGTTTATTAGATATAATCGTGTAAAGTTTGCTTATCATTTTCGCATAAATTATGACCTAAATTTGGAAACCGCTGAATTTCTCTGGGTCTTTGCGATTTTGGTGAAACTCTGTTCAGCGCAAGGCACTAATGTGCACTATGTGTAGCCGAGAGATTTTCACAAAAAAATGCCGGCAACAGCAGATTTTCGACTCAGACCTCAAAGGGGCGTGGCATTATAACCACGTGACATTTACTCCGATCGCCAAAAATTTTATGTTATATTGTAGATTGATCTATATGTTATCCATTCTATGTGTTAGACTTACGATAAAAGTAAAGGTGGGGATACCAGAGAGCTTCAAAGTAGGATAGTACCCCCCCAAAAAACTGGGTCGAGTCACCTTAAGTGGTACCCTTGAAATAAAGATACCTTAAGCCATGTGCAGTACCAATCCATCAGATCTAGCCCTCATAGAGACAAAGGAAGGAGTTACCTAAGTAATGGTAGAGGGATCATTTAGGCCGTTTTGGTGTCTAGTAAGTGTCTAGCAAGGTCTAGTATAGCTAGGTCTAGTCAATGACGTCACCTCATTAGTAAAACATATGTGTCTAGTAAGTGTCTAGTCGCTAATTACTAATACTAATTTAGGGCCTTCCTCCATACCAATAAGTGTCTTCTTCTCAGCCTAGTTCCTAGCCGTTCTCGGCTAGGTCAATCCTGGACTCTACAGTGAGCTGCGACGTCACTGAGAGATACTCGCTCGCTCTTTCCCAGACTTCGCGCGGACAACAGGGTAAGAGAGAACGCCTAGGGACTAGGCTGTCTTCTTCCATATCTAATGAGCGTCTTTCTTATACAATGGGAACAATAGGCTTGCCTAGGTCTGCCCCGTAAGTAACTTGATCCCAGTTTGTCGGACCGTCCATTAAAACCCAGAGTAGTCAATCGATAAAAATCGGTATCGATTTGACAATTGATAAATCGATAAAAATCGGTAAATCTGATTTGATTGATATCGATTGTATCGATCAATCGGTAGAAATCGATGACACACTCGTTTTGTTTATCGATTTATCTCGATTTTTACCAATTTCATCGATTTATATCGGAAGAAACATATATCATCTGTTCATAAAAAAATTAAAACTGATTTCCTGCAAACAGTAAATTTATTGACAATTGAGTGGCAATTGAGAGTTAAAGGATCAAACATTTATCAGTATAAATGTCATCATTTATTAAAAAAACCTTTAAAAAATCTTATCTTTTCTTTTAGACCAAGTTTAAAATCTTCTTGTAAGAGCTGATATTAACCAGGTCTGTAGGCGCCCAGTTTTTCAGGATTTAGATCTGCCATTCTTTCAAAATAACGTCGGTGTAGATTCGGGTGCAGTTACATCCCGGAGGACCCAGAGTAGTCAATAGATAAAAATCGAAATCGATAAAAATCATTAGCAATCAAGTGATTTTAATCGATTGATATCAGAAAACAGTGAAAATCTATCGAGGAAAATCTTTCCGCCTGAATGTCGACTCGAAGAATGTCTGAAATTTAGGCTAGGAAATCTTTATCTAACGATGTATTTCTCGTGATACTTGCCTGCGAGAATTAAATGTAATTAAACCGAACCGTTTTTGTTATTATGTACAAAATAAAGGGTTTTAGAGAGAAAGGTATGTGTAATATAGTTTCCACATTTCTCATTTCATGTTCTTTTGATCAGTTGTTACTCGTGGATGTGTTTTCTTAGCTGTACATTTAACTCATGCCAAAAAACAACAATGGCGGACTTCCATTATAAATCGTTCTGAAACCATGAAAAATCGGTAATATCGATTTGATACAGCAATCCAGTTTAACAATTTTCACTGATTTCCGTTATCAATCGATAAAAATCACTTGATTGCTACCGATTTTTATCGATTCACTACTCTGGGATTAAAAAAGTAGGAATAAGAGGAGCGGTCGGCTAGCAACGCGAGAAACGGCTTATGCCCGGGGGGGGGGGTACTTGGGTTAAGTTTTGCTTGGTATGTGCCGCTGGCCTCTCAGAGCCCATACCCCATTATAGTCTATTCTGTGGCCAATTATAGACTCCATCTTAGTCACTTTTGGGCAAATACGTAATTTTCGCGATCCCAACTTAGTCACTTTGCATTTATGTAACTACCCTATATTGAATGAAGAACACCTTACTTTTCACCTACAGTACAAACATTCTGGTACGTTTACTAACCGTAAATATGAATAACTGTCTTACCCAAAAATCAGAATATGTGCGACCCCATTCTAGTAACTCTGTTGAAAATGCGACCCCATTATAGTCAATCCAGTCGTGAAAATGTGACCCCATCGAGCGGCACATCCCCATCAGCCTCTTATAAGGAAGTCCTCCCTCCCCTCCCCCCCGAAGGCTTATGTCTCCTATTTAGCCCTAGAAAACGGACATAAACAAAACACACACTCAAAAAGTGGAGCTGAAAACTCTATATTTCAATTCAGTGACTCGCTATAATTATATCTTGAGGATTGAGGAGAAGACTAATTATTGAGGTCTCAGCGCTTTGTGAATTTATTAGGGACCTTAAGATCCGACGACGGCGACGGCAACGGGAACGCCACAAAAGCAATAGGTTTAATTAGCAAAACATTTTTGTACATTTCTTTGCCGTCACTGCAGGACTACGACGTGAAAATACCTAATTTCACGATGCACAGAGCACATGCAGAGGAAGTACACAAGCGACGACGAAATTCCCTCTCTCTTTCGGAACTTGGATATGGTTCTTAGGAAATCAAATTTAGGAGGGTTCGCCTACATTTGACAAAGTTAGTGACTTGGACTAATCGTGATAAGATTGAAAGAACGCGAATTCACTTTTTCAGAGACGTTTTCTCTGCCGTAGCCGTCCTCGGATCTTAAGGTCCCTATTATCTTGTTTCATTCGCCTTTAGTCAGTTAATTATGCGAGTTAACAAGCCCACATTTGCGTAAAAATTGGTTCAGCTCTAAAGTACCAACCCCAAGGGAGAACCTTGACTTAATATTATAAAAACAAAAAATCCATTAATACCTAAGGAGGATTAATTGAAACACGCAACTAATAAATGGTCGCAATAATAAAATCAGATACGTTTCCTTTAACGACACAAGAAATCATCTTTAAGACCCTTTAATAACTGCAAAAATAAAATACTCAGTGATTTTAAAGAAATCTATTAAGTAAACCAAAAAAGCAAATCTAGCTCTTTTTTTTTACACAATGTATAATTTTTGACTTACCCCACCCCTCCAAATTTTTTTGGTTTTCATTAGTTTCCCTCCTCCTCCTCATACGTTATGCAGAGTTGATACCCTCTCAGGTATACGCTTTTAGTATTTTGGAATACTAAGATTGCTATAATTTTGCTAGAGTTTAGTTTATGACAAGTTATACGACAACTTTTAGCAAGGTGCTTTTCTGACGGTTGTTTTGATAGGCGACTCTTGGGAATCTCAGCTTCGACCCATTTAGCTCTTGACGTGAAATCGACACCAGATCGTGAAACGGTTCTCTTCGTTTTTGCTCAGAAACAGACAGACATTCCGACGATTAAACTATATGGCGTTTGTATACTTTCTGAAGTCTATTAAACAATATATAAATGGACATGCAGCGAATCAGATTTTTTTCGGCATACCTGAATTTCATTCGATATTCACACAGATCTACTCTTAAAAAGGTCAGAGATCGTCTAAAAGCTCAACAGGACTTGCTTGTATTTGATCTCCTGCCTTGTAAAAATGTAATGGGTTATGCGTATGAATGTGGTAAATAAATAAAGGCACTTCTTCTTCTCGTAAATGTATTTCTAAGACCTGTCCTGCTTATTGTCTACCTCCTTGTAGCTTTAAAGAATATGCTATGAAAAAAGACGAAACAGAAGTCAAGAAAGAATGATACGACGATAAAAAACCTTTCTTCATACATCAAGGATCGGGACCTTCAAGAAGCGAAAAGACTTGCTATATTAGAACTTTAAAAGATAAAAAATGACAGAGGGAATATTAAAAAATATAGATGACCTCGAAACGCATCTTAAAAAAGCCAAAACGAATAACAACAGAAAAGAGGAAGGAAATACTTATAAAAGCCTCGGCAACGCTTATTTCTCCCTTAGCGACTTCCAAAGAGCAATATATTACCACGACAAACACCTGAGCATTGCCCAGGAAGTCGGCGACAGGGCCGGAGAAGGAAGTGCCTATGGCAATCTCGGCATTGCTTATCACTCTCTCGGAAAATTCCAAGAAGCAATAAATTACCACAACCAAGACCTGACCATTGCCCAGGAAGTCGGCGACAGGGCCGGAGAAGGACGTGCCTATTGCAATCTCGGCATTGCTTATCACTCCCTCGGCAAATTCCAAGAAGCAATAAATTACCACAACCAAGACCTGACCATTGCCCAGGAAGTCGACGACAGGGCCGGAGAAGGACGTGCCTATTGCAATCTCGGCATTGCTTATCACTCCCTCGGCAAATTCCAAGAAGCAATAAATTACCACAACCAAGACCTGACCATTGCCCAGGAAGTCGACGACAGGGCCGGAGAAGGACGTGCCTATTGCAATCTCGGCATTGCTTATCACTCCCTCGGCAAATTCCAAGAAGCAATAAATTACCACAACCAAGACCTGACCATTGCCCAGGAAGTCGACGACAGGGCCGGAGAAGGACGTGCCTATTGCAATCTCGGCAATGCTTATCACTCCCTCGGCAAATTCCAAGAAGCAATAAATTACCACAACCAACATATGAGGATCGTCCAGGGAGTCGGCGACAGGGCCGGAGAAGGACGTGCTTATTGCAATCTCGGCAATGCTTATCACTCCCTTGGAAAATTCCAAGAAGCAATAAATTACCACAACCAACACCTGAGCATTGCCCAGGAAGTCGGCGACAGGGCCGGAGAAGGACGTGCTTATGGCAATCTCGGCAATGCTTATCACTCCCTCGGCAAATTCCAAGAAGCAATAAATTACCACAACCAAGACCTGACCATTGCCCAGGAAGTCGGCGACAGGGCCGGAGAAGGACGTGCCTATTGCAATCTCGGCAATGCTTATCACTCCCTCGGCAAATTCCAAGAAGCAATAAATTACCACAACCAAGACCTGGCTATTGCCCAGGAAGTCGGCGACAGGGCCGGAGAAGGACGTGCTTATGGCAATCTCGGCAATGCTTATCACTCCATCGGTAAATTCCAAGAAGCAATAAATTACCACAACCAAGACCTGACCATTGCCCAGGAAGTCGGCGACAGGGCCGGAGAAGGACGTGCCTATGGTAATCTCGGCAATGCTTATCACTCCATCGGCAAATTCCAAGAAGCAATAAATTACCACAACCAAGACCTGACCATTGCCCAGGAAGTCGGCGACAGGGCCGGAGAAGGACGTGCCTATTGCAATCTCGGCAATGCTTATCACTCCCTCGGCAAATTCCAAGAAGCAATAAATTACCACAACCAAGACCTGACCATTGCCCAGGAAGTCGGCGACAGGGCCGGAGAAGGACGTGCTTATGGCAATCTCGGCAATGCTTATCACTCCCTCGGCAAATTCCAAGAAGCAATAAATTACCACAACCAAGACCTGACCATTGCCCAGGAAGTCGGCGACAGGGCCGGAGAAGGACGTGCCTATTGCAATCTCGGCAATGCTTATCACTCCCTCGGCAAATTCCAAGAAGCAATAAATTACCACAACCAACACCTGATCGTTGCCCAGGAAGTCGGCGACAGGGCTGGAGAAGGACGTGCTTATGGCAATCTCGGCAATGCTTATCACTCACTCGGTAAATTTCAAGAAGCAATAAATTACCACAACCAAGACCTGAGCATTGCCCATGAAGTCGGCGACAAGGCCGGAGAAGGACGTGCCTATGGCAATCTCGGCAATGCTTACTACTGCCTCGACAACTTCCAGCAAGCATCGGTGTATTACAACCAAAACCTGAGCATTGTAAAGAAAGTCCGTGACAGGAAAGGAGAAGGAGGTGCCTATGGCAATCTGGGCAAGGTTCACTACTCTCTCAAAAACTTTCAACAAGCAATAGAGTATCAAAATAAATTCCTGAACATTGCCAAGGAAGTCGGCGACAGAAAAGGAGAAGGACTTGCCTATTGCTATCTCGGCATGGCTTATTTGTCCCTTGACGAGTTTCAACAAGCAATAGATTACTTAAGGCAATTTCTGAGCATTGCCGAGGAAGTCGGTAACAAGTTCTTTGAAGGAGACGCATATTGCAGGCTGGGTAGTTGTCTTTTAGAGTTAGGTTGTTGGGATGAAGCTTTATTTCATTTTATCACCAGCGTAGAAATCCTTGACGCTATCAGGGCTAGTTGCATTTTTGAAGATGCATTGAAAATAAGTTTTCGTAATCTTTATAATTGTGCCTACACTTGTTTATGGCAAATTCTAATAATACTTCAATTGACAGATGAGGCTTTGTACGCTGCAGAGAAGGGACGAGCACAGGCCTTAGCAGATGCGTTAAAAATAAATTATGGCTTAACATCACCTTCGCTCAAGTCAAATGAATCTGAAGAAGAACTCACAATTATTTTAAAGAAGATATCAGTTTCGACAGTTTTTCTGGCAGTTCAAAAAGAAACGGTCAATATGTGGGTCCTGAGGAAGGAAAGGAAAGCTATTTTTAGGCAAGCGGAGCTTAAAGTTGAAAGTGCGCACGAAGATTATTCTGCTGTACTTTTAGAAACTACCTTGAAAAACCTTTGGGCTGGCGTCGATGTTCGGTGCGAGAATCGGTCATTGGGTGAGCGAAAGGATAACCAAACTTCCAGTACTGAAAAGGATGATCAAACATCGGAGCTGTCGCACGAGACTATCGACTGTTTTAAGCCATTGTATGATGCAGTCATTGGTCCCATTGAAGACTTGCTTGATGGTGATGAACTCATTGTAGTCCCTGATGGCGCTTTGTCCTTAGCTCCTTGGGCCGCGCTAAGTGGACCTTTAAGGATCCGCACAGTTCCCTCACTGACAAGTCTGAAATTGATCATAGATTCTCCAGATGAATACCACCGTAAAAGTGGCGCCCTACTTGTTGGAGATCCATGTCTGAAGAAAGTTACAAATAAAGGGGGTTATCCTATTTATGATCAGCTGGAATACGCAAAAAAGGAAGTGGAGATGATTGGAGAAATTCTTAAGTGCCAACCACTGACGGGAGAAGCAGCGACCAAAAAAGAAGTTCTTCGCAGAATAAATTCAGTTGCCTTGGTTCACATTGCAGCACACGGAAGTAAAGAAACTGGTGAAATTGCTTTGGCTCCAGACCCTTGCTGGGAATCCCAGATTCCTGAGGAGGAATATTTTTTGAGAATGTCTGATATACAAGCTGTTAAACTGAGAGCCAGGCTGGTTGTCCTTAGTTGCAATCATAGTGGTCAAGGAGAGGTCTCGTCTGAGGGTGTGGTCGGTATTGCTCGGGCTTTCTTGTTTGCTGGTGCTCGTTCCGTGGTGGCGACACTCTGGCCAATTAATGACGAAACAACCCTGGGGTTTATGAAAAGTTTTTACCAACACCTGAGGGGTGGAGAAAGTGCTAGTTCTGCTCTTCAGAGAGCCATGAAATGTCTCCGGGACTCGGACAAGTTTTCTGCCCCAAAGTACTGGGCTCCATTTGTACTGATTGGTGATGACGTTACGATTGAATTTGATGAAAGTAACCGCGAAAGTCGTAAGTAGAAGAAGTTTTTCTTTTGTAAATTTTTGATTTTCATTATCTTGAATCCCAAAAACATAAGTTGTAAAAATAAGAATCAAAAAGCATCTTTTACAAAAATTTAAGATAATTGGCAGTTTCGTTTGTAACTAGGAAAGCAAGAGCAAATCTTGAAAAATAAGAATGCAATGGGTGGCTACTGTTCGATTGCTATGGATTCACTCAATACGACTCTATGCGTTACAAACTGTTAACAAATTAATAAAACATAGAAGACACACTTCAATGTTCTTAAAAGAATCTGATCACTCACTTTGCATTGCTGACCTATGTTATTGTTATCCTGAGAGAAGATTATAATACATTCCGTTATTGGGTCAAAGATGACAATTCAAGACATCAGCGAGAGAAAATAGCTCCAATATTTCACAAATGCCAGTTACAAAGAAAAGTGAAAGACAGTGAAAAAAGTTTTGTGGACAATAGGGAGCCTCAATGCAAATACCGTAAACTGCCACACTGAGCCCCTCCCCACCCCAACCCCCCAGTTATATGACCATCTGCTTGTAAACATAAAAATACATCGATTATAAGCCCCCTTCAAATGTGTGGAACTGAATTTGATTTATTATGGCGTTTTGAACCTTAATTAAAGACAACAAAGCCTCTCCGTTCTATATGATCTTCTAACTGGCCCCTTGTGAAGATGGCTACTTCAACCTATTTAGCGGCGAAGTGCATAAAAGATGATAATCAAACAACTGTCTTCGTTTTTCGGTTGGTAGATTTGGAGGTCAGCTGTTTTTAATAAAAGAGATTGCTTATACATCTTTGGACAGCTGTATGGACGCTAAAGGTTTTGTTATGAGCTCCACTCAAAGTTTGATTTTACTCTGTACAAGGCTCCTATTTTATTTTATCGAGAATGGGAAATAAAATGATTTATCAGTTGGATGACTCATGAAAACATCATGAAAATGGTCTCGGTTAATCTATAAGCGTTCAAATTTTGTCTTGTTTTGCTGTCAAGTTTCAAATTCATTTCGTCCTTGACATCGTGCACTAATTGAAGGCGTTATTTTTCTGAAGTGCATTAATGCAGTATATGTTATTTTCTTCAGTTACAGGGGACGCTGATATGTGATGTCAGAAAACTTCTGAGAGAGTGTCTGTGTTTGCACATACAAAAAAGGCTTCCCGTTTAAGAGACTGTGGGATACCAAAAACATTTTTTTTGCCGGATGGAATTTTACTATCGATAGGCCATTTTCAAAATAATGTCATTTTACTACTACGGGCTAGAATCCTTCAGGGTTTTGCCCTGTTGGCAAATTAGGGCTTTTGTTGTTTAAACCTCGCTAGGATTACTAAGAATGACTATGAAAGGGAAAACAATAGGATTCTGGTCGAAGTAATAAAATCATGTCATCGTGTAAATGGCCTATTTTGATTAATATTTAATAACAGTAGAATATATAGAGGATATTACACGGTGGCGAGAAGATATGAATTTTATGTTCTTGCCACGAGAACATAAAATTCATATCTTCGAGCTAACGTGTAATGTTCTTTTTATTATATGGAGAAACCAATTCAACAAAAGCAAAAGGCGGGAATCGTGACGTCATTGAACGATACGACACTCACAAAGGTGACATACGGAAAATACGCCACTCGGGTCCCGGATGAAGTGGCGTATGGAATCTACGAGTGGTTTAGTTCCCAGTAAAACACTCTCCTCCATATAATAAGAGACCATAAAAGCCTTTTTCAACTTAAAAAAAGGGTTTAGTGTAACCACAACAACTTAAGACTGATGGAACGAAGCAGCATTTAATGAATACGTAAACAGCAGTTTTTGATATGTGCTGCTTTTCGTCTCATGTAAGGGAATCCAAGACAGTCTTGGTTTCTAGCTTCCACGCCGTGGATTCCTGATTCCAGACGCTTGATTCCAGTTTTTTCTAGTGGAACCTTGGATTGGATTCCAATCCTTAGTAGGATTCCGGATTCTTTGAGCTGTATTCCGCATTCCAAAGCCCAGGATTCCAGATTCCACAAGCAAAAATTTTACGGATTCCAGAACCCGGATTCCCTCACATGGGCCCATGCTTTTGTTAACATTTTGTTATATATCGTCAATAATCGTTTGACCCCAATGAAAGAGTCATGTTGATCATAATCAACAGTAGATGAATAAGAGAGTGTATAGTCGTGAAAAGGACTATTGATGACAGTGACTGAGCGTCAAAGTGAATTGTATATTGACCTATATTGTCCAACTCTGGCCCTGATTTATCAATAAAGTCGTGATGTCATTGGTCGCCAGTCAATGACACCAAAATACTATTGTTCCAGAAGACTCTAAGTTCGAGTGGTGAGTTTCGATCCGATCCGTCGTTTTTCACTTTGACATCTGTCACTTTATAGTTAGTCCAACTTTCGGGTTTTGTTCAGTCAGTTTGTTCAATTTTTGACTTTAGATTAATGTTTGTCTTTGTAATGTTTTATTGGAAAGCATAAGATAAGCTAAGATAGTCAGTCCAAACTAAGGATGGAAGGTATACGAAAACAAGTTTTTTTTTTCTTTTTAAAAGTCTAACCAACAGCGTTAAATATGCACTGGACACGCGGCATAACTTTTTAAGGCCATGCCCACACTAATTTGTTATCAAAACTGATCAAAACGGCTCCGATTTTGGCGATCACGAAAACGGCAACGAAACCATGGATGTCCCTACTAGCGTTTAAGTTTCGTTTTCTACAGTCACTACTAAACATATATATACATCTGGAGACAAATGTTTTCGCTCCAAGGGTATTCTAAAAGGCGTGTTAAGCTGTGAAGTCAGCGCATTCGTAAACCTCCGTTCTTGCTCTTTATACTTACATAGCCGTTGACCTCCATTTTGAAAAGTCTCCACCTTTGAGGCCGTTTTATGAACACATCGGCTTTTTTAATCGTTTTAGTGTGGACGAAAAGCCAAAACGCATTAAAGGTAGGCGTTTCCAAACAATTATGCACTAGTGGGAAGCCGCCATAGATTATTTAGTGAATCAGTAAATCGAGCGCAAATTATTCGTGTACTACGACGTGAGTGCAGTATGATTTTTAATTGTTGATAACCCATGTATCAGAGCTGTGGTTCAGAATAGTTACATTACCTTTATCGTGCCATTAACTTAATGCCAATTGTAATTGTTGTTTTACTGAGTTATCAAACAGGCTGTTATCAAACAGATAAGTTTCAGATCGCTTGTCCACAACGCGCTGTGGTTTGGTACTAAGAAACAACAGCAATCGTTCAACTATGGCTGCTTTAAAATCGGACGGGTGTTTTGTTTCCTGTACCATCGAGGTTTTCCAGGCTATAGATTTAAAGCATATCCTCGGGTATTCATATCACGTCACCTTAGGACGTAACTGCTTTTAGCTGCTTAGGCTTAATCCCAGCGCGTTGCGTAGCATAGTGATCAGGTTTTTGATGTTACAGTGTACCCATAGCTTAGTAATGTTGTATTAATTTTAACCTGAATAAAAGGAGAAGTTAATTGCAATTGCTGATCTCAATGATTTCCAAAAACATTTCAAAAAGACACTTATCCTTTACACTTCCTCGACAGAGGCCCTGAAGGCATCGTAGATTAGGGATGGTTTTTTCCTTTTAGTTTGTCGCCAATTCTCACCCTGGGTACCAGCTTAGTAGCAAGTAGCTTATTTAACTTTTTTTTTTCCAGAAAGAATTGTGGTAATTTTGAGTGCTATAAGGAAAATGCATTCACTAGTAATAGCTATCGCTAAGTGCCAACCAGCAAATATTTTTCCTATATGCGCGCGCTGTTCAACCGTTCTCGACTGCATAAAGAATATGAAATCCCGACTTTACATAGCATAGTTTTTGAGTTATTGAAGTTCGTGTTTTTGTCCGAAGTTGCGCACAGATCATTTTGCGTAAAATTTAGTGGTCTTTTAAGCGAACTCAGAATCCTCGAAAAATCACAATGCAAATACGAACTGATTTCGTACACTAAAAGGTCAAGCAACCCTGTCAGCTCAAGACAAACCTGTTCAAATCTGTTCAGAACTTAAGGACTTTAATATCAGCCTGAGTGGATCCTTTTTTTAAAAAAAGAAAAGAAAATAAAAAAGGAAAAAATATCTTATCTTTGCTTCTTGAAGATCGAAGGAGACTCTGTTCGCAGGATAGGCTCCATGTCAAAGTCACACTCATTCACTACGTAGTTTCACTACTCTTTCCTCCTGTTGTAGCGTCAGCCGAGTACACGTGTACTCTAAGGTCTGTTTTAAATATATCGCGTGTTGCCTGTGCGATAATTCGTTTACCGAATTTCCGGAACAGGAAATGAATAAATAACAAAGCCCGTAAGCTTACAGCATAAATTAACCTGAGGCTACGCCCGCATTTAATAGTCTGTTCAGGAGTTCACAGTAGACAAGCTTTTGAGCGACGCAAGTCAACCGGAAGTACACCTTTTGCATTCTTGGGCAGTGGATTTGCTTAAAATTTTGGACAAATCGTCTGTATGAGAGAAAACGCCCTTGGCATTTCAAACTTGGCAGCGTCAAAGCATGTTAAAGAAAATAAATCTCACTTCCGGTTGACGTGCGTCACTCAAAACGCCCTCGCTTAAAAGCTCCCTCATAGCGTCCGTCTACACGCGACTGATCGTAAATGGATATTCTTGTACAGTGTAAACAGTCGTATTTGTGGACAGTTTGAACCCTTTCGTGATTTCTTTTTAGAACCATGCTCAAGCCATAGACCAAACGTGTCCTTCTGGAATTGAAACAGTGTTACGCAAGGTATCTTCGGCCTGGTCAGGAGCCGATATTCGGCTCCTGGCTTGGTCCATCCCTACCAGATTTTGATTTCTCGAAATCTGCCATAATAGTGCATTTTTTGGCCACCACCGAAATCCCCAGTTCCCTCGCATTATGTTGGTACTCAGTTCCACAACTACATGAACACTTAAATAAAAATATCTACACTTAGGGTGCGTACGTTTGGGAAAATCCCAATCCGGATTTCCGAATCCAAAAACGGATTTCACGTTTTTTTGGGCAAATCCAAAAACGGATCATGAATCCATAAAATCCACACTCAGGGTGGATTCTTCGGATCAGATACAAATCCGGATTGTTGAGATTCACAATCTGAGCGTTGTTTGGGGAAAGGATTTGAAAAAAGTATTTTTGACAAGCGGTTTTTCGAAAAAAAAAATTGTACGCATCAGATGCCGTATATCTATCACATTCTCACTGAACCTATGTTGTGGGTCCCTATTAACTTTGAGCCATTAGTTACATATTCTATATTTGTTGTCTATTCAAATTATTGGTAGACTGTTTTTAAACCCTTACTGGTCATGTTTTTGGTAGGTATGTAATGTCTGCTTACGCCGGTTTATTTCCAAGTAATTAAAAAAAACACATCATCGGCTTCAGTTTTAAATTCTCATAATTTTACTATCCTAAGGAGTGTGTTCTATTCGAGAAACGTTTGTGTTTCAAACCAAAATATATCCATTTCGTATATTCATTTGTAGCTGATGTTGCTCTTTCTTCTTGTCTTCGCCGTGAGGATCAGTTTGTTGTTGTTTTTTTTTTTCCACGAAGAGTACGAGGACATGCCGTTGTCATGGTAAATGATCCTTTCTCGGATCTTCCATTTTTTTGGTGGTGAAGAATCCGTATGATCTGAGATCACAAATCCGTTTTTTGGGTTCTCTCAGAAAAACGCACCCTTACTGTTGGTTTTATAGTTTGGACAGCAAACGGGTGTTGACCTTTCCCTCGAAATTATTTTTGGACTCGCCCCAAATCTCTGTCAGTTTCAACGTCTAAGATGCTGGGAAAATGGTATTATCGTTCGCGCAGCAAATACGCCTTCCTTGCAGGCTAATTGACAGCACGTCACGAAAACTTCTTCTTTTGGTGCATAAAATCGGGCATGACGCAATGGAACTAAGGTCGGTCAACTTTTCACTTTTGTTATAAACACATTTTACATTTCTTACACGTGCGTCGAATGTGGTAAAGAAGTGATGTCTTATTTTGCAAGTAGTTCAAGTTATTCGAACACATTCCTAGTCTCGACATTTACAATTTCTCAAAAACACTGTTTTAAAAATGCAAATGGTACGTTGCATCCGGCGTCCCACGCATCGTCTAGACCAGCAGCACCAGGCGCCATTCTTGACACCCTTCCCTGCGGAGTAAACGTGTTTCTCTTCTCAATTGTTTTGAGTTTCTACTGGGTTCTAATTGTTTCGGGAAGGCTAGAGGGGAGACTTGACTTTCTCCCAACGGTCTATTGAGAAATTAAAACAAATAATATTGTGAAAACAAAAGGGTACTTTATTGATAATTTAAGACATCCAAAACGTCCTATAAGAAAGCACTGCTTCTTCTACGCACACGGGCGTGCAAGTAGATTAACCGTATCCAAAATTGCACAACGGATTATGGCTGCGGGGGGAAGATGATAAAGAGTGTAGGGTGGGGTAAGGTTTACGAAAGCGCTGCTTTAACCCGTCACCTCCCCATTGTAAGTGTTCGAGTCACACCCGATTCTCTCCACCACACCCATGGCCGCGATAAGAGGGGATTCGGTTATTTCAGCACAAGGTTCTAACGCCGGTGGGATTTTGTGTTCACTACTGCCGTTTTCTAAAGAGTTTTTCTCTTTTTTCTCCTTCCCAAGGTTCGAGTCGGATGAGAGCAACTGGCTGATAGAGAATGCCGAAGGCGCGCTCGCTACAGGTTTAGTGGGAAAAGTACTAGTAACCGGAACGGGGACGGGAGCGCTAAGCAGTATCCTTTCTTCCTCAACGCTCTCTTCGCTTTGCGAGGCGGGGGATGTCCTATCGCCTTCCTCGCCGCCTGTCCCAGATTCAACACCGCTGGTCCATACTTCCGCTTTCGCTTGCTGAAATTGCGCTTGCGATGGCGCATGCTCCTCTTGTTCCTCGGACTTAAGACTGACCGGTGAATTTTGCTGGCGCATTTCAGCAAGCAAACCTTCACTTGTCTTTAGTTTGTCTTCATAAACAAGCAATTTCTCTTGTGATTGAGTCAATTGCTGTTTGCAGTCTTTGAGTTGATGCTGAAGCGTTAAGATGGTTGACTGCATGCCTTCAACTTCCTCGTCTAGTTGGATAACGAAGTCGTTCAACTCTAAAACGGGATAATAAATAAACGGGATAGTAACTTAAATTTTAACAATCAGAAATTTTAATTTCAGTAATTTTACACAGGAATCAATATCAGATACATGTAGATGCCAAAGGAATAGCCAGCGACCATTTTGTTGTCCATACCATCATTGGTACGACTTCGGCCCAACTGTGCTTAGTACCGTCACTCCAACAAGCCACGGTACACCTCTCTTTTCAGGACAATCAAGACTCTACAAACACGTGTTAACAACCCCATATGCTCACTCACTAAAATAAACTGCATATCACACCTCGAAGAGTAAAAAAAGGTCCCAGGCATCAACAAATCTGTAAAAAACCTTGGTTACCGCTAGTCTGAGAGCAAGCACGACTCTCGCGATTTCCAGTCGTAGAGCTTGCTTGCAGGCTACAATCGGGGAAAGAATAGTTAAGAAACTTTGCCATAAAGACGCTTTGTGACGTTTTGCACTTAAAAAGTAGCCAGCGTGGCAGGCGTTCGAAGGGGAAGGGAAAGTGAGAAATGAATCTTTCCTTACCCCACCCCCTCCAAGCACTGTTAGGCCTCTTTACCAGCTACCAGTAAGAAACAACAAACACCACTGACAACTTGAAATGGAGGGGGGAGTGGAGAGGTGCAGATGTCTTGCTCTCCGAAGTACCCCATTTGAGGATAGTCTCAACAATTTTGTCGGCGATTGCAAGTCACCCAAGACAGACATAAATAAAGTAGCGTGGTCATTCAGCACTTGCCCACCGGCCACAGAACAAGTTGACTTTAACATAGCAATACAAAGAAGTCAAACGAATGCATAGTTGAACGGAACCAGGTAAACTTGAAACTTTCTCCCCTGAAGTTAAACTAACATCAGTTTCCATGTAATTGTGATTTGTTCACAATGCACGTCACAAAGCCGTGATTTAAGTAAGAGCTTGTTACTCCCTAAAACAAACAGACCCAGACCCTAGAAGTGTACCAGTCAGAAAACAATTCACTCTCATTCTTGTTAACTCAATTTAGCACAGTAGCTAGCTTCGCAGTATTGTCAGCCTTACCATCTTGACTGCCTTTCAGTTCATCGCTGTATTTTTTCTGAAGAGCAAGTTCAGCTTCCAGTTGAGCGACTCGTCCTTGCGACAACTGACGACCGAGCTCCTGATTTTCCTGGATTAACATGCGGCATTTCGCCATCAGTTTCTTACCAGTTACACTGTAAAACACAATTCACACAAAACCAGTTAATTTTGTTGCTCAACACTTTCACTCCCAGGACAGGCCAAACTCAAAAATTGACAAACGTCAAAATTTCACGTTTTAGAAATGCGGAAAAACAAACAGCACCATGTAAAAGGACAGCAAAAGTGGTTTCATTTGAATGGTCACACCGTAGGGTTTCTTCCACAAATTCAAAGTCAGTTAGAAATACGTACAAAACAAGTAGAAACCACGCGGAAAGTAGTGCAAATGATGTTTCCTTTGAATGGTCAGACTGGAGTATTTAATTTATATGCTCATAAGTTAAAACCTCCTTCAATACTCCATCACTCACTGTAGGAGCGAAAAGGTTAAATAGAGGCTTCAGGTTAAGGCTCCATTACCAACCGCTGTTCGGGAAATGAGCCCGTGCTCCTCCCTCGAGCCTAGATTCAAGGACGAGGACGACTACGAACGAGGACGAGATTTAACTTCAAGTTTTTTCGTGTATTCTTGTAAACACGACTCCCCAGAAAATTTTTCAATGTACTTTTTTTCAGCGGAAAAGTTAGCACGATTATTAGTTTTTATTGAAGAAGGTTAAGCCCTCTCCCGAAAGCAAAATAACAAACTTCTAACATTTGTGATAACTTGTTTTCGCCACTACGACATTTTTGCTTAACCCCGTAGTAGAATGACGACGGCTACCACGTTTCCCGCCAAAATGACGCTGGTTCACGCGCGCCAACTACTTAGTAATAGAAAGGTTAGCATCACGTTTACGGCAAACGGCAAATGTTAATATTTGTACCACAAGACCAAGATTTCCATTCACCTGTCGTTTACTGTAACTATAACTACATGAAAATCGGTAGATTCGCACCAATTCTATCCATAAGAATTGTTTAAGCTGTTTTTATCTGCTCATTTCTCATTTTGAAAATTTCTCAACTTGAATCTCACGTTTGCTGTTTGCCGTAAACGCGATGCTTAATCTCTCTATTGAAAAAATCTCCTACTCGCAGTCGTTCTCTTGTCTCAGAACCTAAAAGTCTCTTTTATGTACAGGAAGAGCGGTAAGCACACCCGAATGTTAAATGTTACTTCACTTAACTAGTCAACCCCTCCATAACTTACTACTGCTTCTGTAGTTAAAGACGTCGCCAGGACAGATAAAAGTTTGTTTATACCTCTTTTTAAAACGTTTTCACCGCGAACTGAGTACCAGTAAAACAAAAAGTGGGTGAAATGACCGTAATTCCTCATTCACAACTGGCAATAACGCACCGTCCAATTTGATCTTAACTGGTGCAAATAAAAAATGTTCATAAGAGACGGAACGGCTCCGGTAGAAACAAGTGCCGGTTCTCAATGATTACTGGTTGGTTTTACACCTGCAGGTTTTGCCAGTGATTACACCCGAGAAAACACAGCCAAGGTACGTAACGTCCCTGGGGAACAGGTGCAAGACCGTTTACACGTTGTTGTTGTTGTTATTTTTCCAGATCCCACGTACCTAAAGATCGGTACCTTAAAAAGGGCGAGCGTTTACACGTTGGAAAGAAAAGAAAAGAAAACTGCACGTACGGAACCGATCTTAGAGGACAAAATGTGCCCGGCTATGGACTTTTTTAGGAACGAAACGGGTAGCATTCAAACTTGTCTACTTCGCAGCTGTTTTTGTCTCGTCACGCAACGCTCCTCCCCAACAGTTCGAATGTAAGCAGCCATTTCTTGAGGAGGAGCGTTGCGTGACGAGACGAAAACGGCTGCGTGGGAGACTACAATGTAGATTCAAACGTATCGGTTTCGTTCGAGCCGTAACGTTCCGTTTCGCTCGCGTAAACGGGACTTTTCATCCGAATACAATCGGTCCCGTACCGCATTTTTGTTTCCTTTTTTTAATTAATGTGTAAACGCTTGTCCACTCTTCGGTACAGGTCTACAACATTTTTGGGGTGCTGATCTCAAAAGGAGAAAAACGACAACAACAATAACGTGTAAACAAGTACGCAGGACTCCTATTTAGTACGCTGCCTTTTTGTACGTGCAAACAATCCGATGTCGTCGAGGACCGGTTCTTGTTTCCACCTGAGCCTCCAAAAGCGGACAACAGCAGAAAGGTTCCGTGTAAACAAACTGCTCATAAAAAGACCGGTCCCGTGTGAACAGAAGCGGTCCATTTCGGTATCATATCTGATCCACTTGGCACAGAAAAGACTTCGTGTGAACAGAACGTAAGAGGTCAGTACTGTTGTCAGTAAGTCATTCAAGGTTGCACTAAAAAATCAGCAGCATCACCTGTCGGGTGTAAACTTCCAAGCACTGAGATCATTCTGAGCTTGTTCCAATTTCTCCTTTTCAGAGTCCAAGTCTGTTTTCATTCGTTGAAACAACAAATTCACCGCAGGATCCAGCAATGTTGACCGTAGTTGTATTGAAGATGGGTTTTGAGCTTGTTTCAAATCATGAATTTGGGTCTGTCGACAATAAAGAACAAAATGTTGGCGTTGTTGCCTTCCTGTTGGTAGACAGCACGCTGTAACTTACAAGAACTTGAGCGATGTTGACAAACAAAATTTATGACACGTTTGACTCTGATAAATGACGGTTCACCTGTTTAAAGTGGTTATGTCACGGTCTTTGCTATCTTTTCCAAAGCTAAAAAATTAATCACATCAATTGAATTTAAAAATAATGGTCCAGTTTTGTTATTGAAGACAATAGGCACTGAAACTGTTTAGTTCCTGTCGTCTGCCGCTACGAATGGAAAAATGGACATGGTTTGAAGCAAAAATCACCCAAAAGTTATTGTAGTTAGTGCTTGCTGAAATTTGTTCGATATCTTGTTCTTAACTGTACAGGAGCATTTTGTGTATGAGTAAAAGCAATAAGTTATGACTTACACACAGAATTGACCTACAAAATATTCGTGACATGACCCCTTTAAAGACAGCGAGCGACAATGAAAACATTAGAGTCTTTTAGCTTGATTACTAAACCACATTTGGGTCATTTTCGGAAATAATACATCCCAAAGCAAGCTGTGTAAGGATTGAATTGAACCAAAAACGAAACTCAAAGCCTTGTTAAAAGTTAAAAAAAACTCTAAGCCTTGTTGGGAGACAAAATTAATATCGAAAAGCAGTCTACCTTTGAGACGCAAAGTTTTTCCTACACTGTAATTGCAGCAGTGTACCTTTTCTTCTTCTCAGTCTATCGATTTTCTACAGATTTTTATCAGTTTCAATCGGTATGCAAAATATAACAATTTCTGAGCTAATTAGTCACAATCGGAGAAGAAATGTAAAATAGCCTGGTCTGTGAACATGGGAATTAAACAGAAGAGCTGAAGAGGGGGCTGATTGAAACAATCTGCAAATGTTATAATAATTTAGACAACTTACAGAGTCAAGAATCAAGTTTTAGTGAGTCCCACGAAGTACACTGCATCTTTCAGAAGAAACAGTACCTACATTTTCTGAAGATTTACTTTCAACAGAAAAAATTGTTCAGGCATCAATTTAAGCTTGAATGGTAGTACTACATGTAAGGGAAGGGATGTACAGATGGAGTGTCAATTAACATAAATCTTGAAAACCACAACCATAAATTGAAACTGATAGTAATCAAGGAAAATCGATAGTCACAATCCTGATTTCTGACTTTGATTGATTTCCAGTAACAACTGATTTATTGCCAATGATTTTTATCGATTATAACAATTTTGATCATGTAACAAAACCGTGACATGCACATTTTGATGTCACATGTATAGTATTATAGAAAACAATTACAAAATTCTTTATTTCTGTTCAAACAAAACAATAAATTACTGCTTGGGAGCACTGCACTACACTGCAAAATCAAAGACTTCCGAAAATGACCCAAAGACCTCTCGAATTATGCTGGGTGTGGTGGAAGCACTGGGCTCCCCTCAATTTTTCTTAGAGCACAGCCTTGATAAGAGAGGAGAGTGTGATGTCATGTTACCATGGTAGCAAAATTTCTTGATCTCAACAACCTTTCTTCACAGCAACAGCCATTTGCATTGTCAAACGATGGAAGTGAAGCATGGGCTACTGTTTTGCTCCTGAGTGCAATCATACACAGGAAAGTCATACATGTCAATTTTTTTTCTTTTTTTCTCTGCCAGACTTGCAGGACCATAGTTTGTTAAGATCCAGACATTTTGCTACCATGGTAACACAACATGACAACTTCTCCCCTCTACTACAAAGCCTTCAAACTTTACAGGAAAGCTGCATCTACATACATCTACTAAAACTTTCTGCCAGTGACCACAAATATACATGCATCCACGGTTGAAATGGGAGACAACAATATATATAAATATCTTCTTAACATCTGACAATTTATTAAAATGTGCAGTGAAAACCCACTTTTACGACCAGGCCATGATAATACATGTACAATGTACTGTAAGTATCTCAACCTGACCAAAAGGGGGTGTCAAGTTTTCAGCTTTTGTAGTTTGCAGATAAAGAAATGGCTGATTTTTTGGGAAAACACAACTGGGCTGCTACCACCAGGACATAGTGGTTGTATAAAAGGGGTACCCATACATAAAGGAGAGTTTTCAAACTGCACTTGCTCCCAAATACCTTGCCTGCGCTGCAAACGTACTGTAATCTAACCCTGGATAGTAGCATCTGGGAAGCAGCACCAAAAGCTTTGTTCTGGGCCCTCACTGGACTCAACAAATTACCAGAAATACATTTCAAATTCCCCTTCAACCTGACAGGCAAATTGACCTTGGCTTTTTTAACAGGCCAATCATGGGTTGTCATTAAGAGCCGGGGGCCGAGGATTTTCCCCGGCTACTAAGAGAGTGGCCCCCGGCTACTTTTATTGGAAAATAGAAGAAAAATAGAACCAAAAGAAATCCCTAGCCGTTTGATTCCCCGCCTACTTGTTGTATTTACCCGGGAACTTGAAATCTTAGTGACAACCCTGATGGTGCATACTCAAATCCTGGAACACAAGTGAGGAGCCAAAAAAAGGGTTTTGGCGCTGTTTCAAAAATGGACTTAACCAGAAGTTACATTCCATTTGCGGCACAAGCTATCAAATACCAGAATAACCGTAAGAACAGAGAAAAGGAATAGTTACATGCACCAGCAAGTCTTCCTCAGACACACAAATCAGCAACATGTAAAGTGTATGACACTGTAACTAAGTACTTTTTTTACCTTGAAATGTGCAACTATTTTCTAAGAGTCAATATTTCAGTTCCAACAGCAATTGCCAATCATCATAAGAATTTAAGTCTCTGTGAAAGTTCCAGGACAGTTCTATACTGCTCTCTGGTACTGTAGCTAGGTATCAATATTTTGCCTGTTATCACTGCAGACGATAGCTTCCCTCCCACACACCAATTGATCTGAGACAGACATTTGATGGCATTGTGCTCAAGCAGTGTCTCTGTTCATTGTATTGATCAGTACAGCACATCACTGCAGTTATGGCTGTGCAGTTTATTAAGAATGAAGACTTGTTTTCTGTTCTCCTCACCAATAAGTCTTGCATTTCCTGTTCCTTGGTTGCAAGCCTCATCACCAAAACATTCTCACGTCTTGTAGATTCCTGCTGTTGCTGTTTCAACTTCTCTCCTGTCTCCATGAGTCCTACCAGCTCTTCTGTGAGTCGCAAAACACTTTGGTTACTCAGAACAAGTGTGCTGTTCATTTCTCACAAAAACATTTATTTAGAGAATTCAAACCATTTGTTTAGAGAATTCAAACTACTAGCCTAACCAAAGGTAAAACTACATGTAGCCAATTTTTGCGTACACTACTTTATGGGTTCCTTAAAGCTGACCATTTCTTCCAAAAAGTGTGGATGGTAATAGTAAATTATATTTCATAATGCACTAGTGAGAATAGAAGTGAGACACAGGATGGGTCAGGTAACAAATGTGACCAATGCCATGTCATTTTGTAATGCAGTACACACACAATTGACAACAAAATTAGTTGAGACAGTTTGACCTAAACAGCCTTTGTCATTCTACCGACTTCAAAAGGAGAAAATAAAGCTTTCCCTCCCATATCCCCTCCATGCAATTTTTGTGCAGCTGGTCAAGCTACTTCTAGAAAATAACAAATACCCCAACTCTAAATGGAGAGAAAGGGGTAGGGGGTGTGGACTGTTTTGTTCTCTGAAGTAACCCTAGTTGAGTACAATGTCTCAACAATTTTGTTGCCGATTACATGTTGACAGAGCAACCAAGATTAAGGTGAGAATATTTTAGCTAAAAGCATACAGTCTGTGTACATGTATGTGCATGTACGCAGCTTCGAAACTACAACTTACTATTCGTTTGCTCTCCATTTTGTTTTTTCTCCAAGTGATCAATGTACTCATTCAACTCCTTTATCCTTTAAACAAAAGCAAGGATTTAATACATGTACAATACAACTGAAAACTGCAAGACAAAGTATAAACAGGTATTTACAAGTACTATTTGAGGGGTTCTCCAAAAAATTAGTTTTAAAGTAGAAGGACAGAAAATTTAAGATGGCAGAATAGTACAAAGTTTAGATTGAAAGGTGCAGAGAGGCACAGCTGCCTGATGGGATATGTAAGAGAGAGAGAGAATTGTGCCCTTCCATTAGGGGAGTCCTGGAGGTAGCTTTCTGGCAGCCTGGGAATGTTTTTATTTTCAGAGCACTTCAGTGCAATTTGAACAACTTTAAAGGGAAAGAACTTTAGCCACCAAGACAGAACTTTATTTAACCAGATACATGTATGCTTTTCTTATACATGTAAATTGAAATCAAGGCCCTGCAATTTCAGATGCTTTGTCTTAAATCCCTTATCATAGGGCAGATTTATTGTTGTATGGATATCCCAGTTAACTGAAAATGATCTCGCACCTAAATTCTTATAAACAAGGTTACATTGTGCATATAATTATACATTCCTATACATACATGTAAGGAGACAGAATAAAGGGATGACTACACTGTGAGTACATTTACTATCACTGACGTTATTACTTAGGAAAAAGAGTGCAAATGAACTAAATTTGTTAAAGAAGTACCAAACATAGTTTTCTTGTAAAAATCAAATCAAATCAAAGGTCAAAATAATTGTCATGTTTTTTAATCTTTGTGGTACAATAACAAATACTTTGACCAATTTTTGTAATAAAATATTTCACTGAGATCAAAAGTAGGAAATGCTAAGATATATTTCAATGGAACTAGACCATGGCCAACTACAACTCAGTTTATCGTATGCTTGTAGATTTGACCGCTACTACTCGTTACCAGTACCAGTAAAGATACTGTTATCAAATTGCATGGCATTACCTCAGTCAAATGAAAAACAGTGAAAGTTTCGCTTTACGAAGAGGGAGGTATACCATGAAATCATTTCAGAATCTACATGTAGAGTTTTTATTCTCCTTTTTGTTTAGCCTAAATATTGTGATTGAAAATTAGACTTGTTTATGGTTTCATTCACGCACACTGAAATGGCACTAATTCCATCAATATTACACACATGAGGATGAAAAACAAATCCTAAGATTGCATGCACATTAATGTAAATTGACAGAAACAACTTAACCTGTTTCATTTCAATAATTTGCAGTTTAGGTTACTTCGTACATAATTATAGTCTGTTTTACTGTTATGAGATCACTAAATAAATGGAAACCGTTGCTTCAACCCAAATGGTTTCGTTCTTTATGTACTTTGATAACCATTCTCACAGAGACAATGGACTTTTCCAGAGAGGTTGGAGGGGGTGTTGTCAAAATTGTCAAAATTATTGAGGGGTTGGAAGATGAACTTTGAAACTCTATTTTTCACAATGTTTAGGGCATTGGAAAATCTAAGGGGGTGGGAGTGATGGGGTCCTGAGTGAAATTCTCTCTGTGGTGGTATAAAAAGTTAACTTTTGACACCACAAAAGGAATGGTTCAAGTTTTAATAACCGACAGTGTTGCTGGGGTTACTCAGCCAAAATCCAGAAAGGAGTTGGAAGGGGATGAAAATGGTTACGAGTTTTACCAAAGTTACATCATTAGTGATCTGTAGTTTCGGTAAGACTGCTGTTAGCAACTTCTTGTTTAGTTACCATGTCCTTTAAGGGGCTCTGCTATGGACAAGACACCTTTGTGTAAATAATGATACTTAAACAAGTAATGACTTTACACAACAACAACGTTAAAACGCGAGCTTCCTTTGCAATTTGACAAAGGTGTTGATATAAAGTGATCAATCCCAATGAATGACAGCTCTTCAAATACACTCCTGAAAACCTCGTGCACTTCCGATCATGGAAAATCGTTAAATCAGAGGTAACTGTCATGTAGGATCTAACAACACTAAATAAAAGCTTTTTTCAAACGACAGTAGAAAAATATTGACAAGATTCTTGTCGCTGCAAATTCAGCTGTCACGCAAAAAACATTCACCTTTCTAATACTTCTTCCTTGGACAAGCTCTTAAGATCCTCCGATTCCAGTCGTACCTGGGAAGAAATGAATAACATTAGCAAAGTTTTCAAGGGCTCAAATTTGAACCAGTTCCCATGAAAACAAATGACAAGAAACACGAGACAGTAGACATGCTTACTCGTTTAGGTGCAGGTTCGGTTGTCTCAGCTTCCTCGTCACTTTTTCTTTTGATTGCTACAACAAATGCACAAATAATTGAGCTCAAAGTATAGAGAAACGTTTATGGGTAAATCAGACACTTACCTTCTTCATTTTCCGCCATAATAAACACTAATTTGAGGTCGTTGATACTTAAGACTCGCGTAACATGACAAAAATCGCCATATGCAAGTGAATTTCACCTGCAAGGCAGAATGGGAAGGATTTGAATCGTCAAATAACTGATCGGGTAGTGGAGGGGATGCAATTAACAAGTGTTGATTAACACTCTCACAAACGTGAAATAAAGAAAACTATAGAACCAAAAATTATTCTCGGTGAATTTTCCCTAAGAAATAATTTTATGGGAAACTTTGATGAGGCCATTGATATCAAGGGTTCAATCATTTACGAAGCTAATGTACCTCCCGTGAAAAAGTAATTCGTGGCAACATGAAATCGAGGCCAGCACATGGTTCAAGAATCAATATGGCGGCCACAGTCTTCAAAATTAAGATAGAATATGTTTACTGTAATTCAGGGACTTAAAATTAACATTACACTGTTACCTGATGGTAGACCACAAAGAAGAGCAGGAGCTTGAATTAGAAGCTCTGACTTCCATTTATCCAGAAGAATTTTCACGTAAGAATGCAATAAGCTTATTTTAATTTTAAATTAGACTCATATTTAAATTGTTAAAGTTACTATTAACAATTTCATCCCCGCAGCACTCAATAAAATGTCCGTTCACACTTTGCAATTGAGTTATGCAGTGATGTAGTACCCTCAAAACTGGATCAATCTAACTATGACTAGTGTACACACATTATATAATATATACTATACATGTAATTATATATCTTGTAGTAATTATAATCGCATTATTATTCATTCAAAATAAATTATTTGCCGTTTTTGATTGGCTTTGATCCCCAGCTAGTTTCAAGGCTAGTCCAAGTTTTATCCTAATAGGACCTTATTTAGCACCATGTAGTATATTCCCTTGACTTTGCCGATGCTTAAAGTCCCCTGATCAGGACTCATGCCACAGACAAGTGAATCTACATGTAGTAAATGACCTTCTTTGCCATGAGTACATCTTCATAGCTCAGGGGACAGTGGATAGAGCACTGCTCGGTGTTTCTAAGGTCATGGGTTCAAATCCTCTTAAGCCATTTCAAGTCCTCTTAAGCCATATACCAGCCAATTCTCACACATTACATGCTAAAGAGATCAATCCCATGCATCAAGGACAATTTCTCACACCTGACTCACAAATCAAAGAAACTATTTTTTAAGACATGATTAAAAATGAAACCTCTATTCAATTCCCCTTACTTTGTGCCCTAATTTTAGCATACTGGTAATACATGTAGGCTATAATTGTCACCTTTTGAATAGCTTCGGAATTGCTCAAGGTCATTGTATCATCTTCAGACATTTTCGGCAATTTTCAGAAGTCTTCAGAAAATCATCGGAAATCTTTGGAAATCGATGGAACGTTTTCGGAAATCCAGGCCATGGCAAGAGGAAAACCTCACACATTTAACTCAGAAAAAGTTGGCTGGTATATATTAAGGACTCAAGATTTTTTATCTTGTTCCATGGTCATGACTAGAAAATTTATTGTTATGACATGATGTACAGTGCAATTACTTAGCTCTGGAAAAAGGAGAAAATGGTTATATTCATTTGGAAATTCTTTTGTGATTTATTCTTTAGTAATTGAAAGTGATCCGTGTTGTTTTCAAGTGTCAATTGCTTGTGAACCAGACAAACCTGAAGATGAAGACTGTAAAGGTAGTGTTGTTTCATATTACATTCACATTAAAATGATTTAGTTTAAACCATGTCAAGGTTTCTTGTCAGCAGCTGTTTTGAGGTGATGTCTGACTATTAACTCATTTCACCTGGGTCCTATGAATATCATCAGTTTTATTGGTCATAGACAATTTTATCACCTATATCAAACATGTAACTTGTGCGGGGATAAGAGATCTCTCAAACCATAACTGAATGAGTATGATTAAGTCAAACTAGAAAATTCCAATGAAAATCTTGTTCCACCAACCACCTGTACTTCCTCTTACATTAACATGTTTAGTTTACAATCCTTGTTTATCTATTGTTGTTTACCAATACAGCAACTCCTCAAAGACAGGATTATTAGCCGGTGTAATTAAAAATAAAAAAAATAAAACTTTAAAACAAAAACAAAGACAAAACTCAAAACATCAATAACAGAGAAGAAGGTGTGTTTCTTTCTTTCTTTTTTATCAGTATGTAATTGTGTGTGAGTCTGTGACGTATATAAATTATGTTTATTTTTGTTTTGTTTTTTTTTGTATTTTTCCTACCTGTTCATAAGTCAGTGTGTAAAAAAATGTAATACATGAAAAAATAAAAATTCATTAAAATACAAAAAAAAAAAACCAGATAACTAGTTGATTAGTTAGTAGCTCAATTCAGGAAAAAATTAATGTGTTCAAAATCACTCCAACTGTTGATGGGTAATTCTAGACACACTGGCCCAGAACTGAGCAGGATCAGCGGAGAGAGTAAGACATCTGGAGGCAGGTAGTTCCACTGAACTATAGTTCTGGGATAGAAAGACAGTCTGTGAGAGGTTGTACAGGTGGAAATCAGGA
This sequence comes from Porites lobata, assembly GCA_942486035.1. NCBI lineage: Eukaryota > Metazoa > Cnidaria > Anthozoa > Scleractinia > Poritidae > Porites > Porites lobata. The sequence continues at coordinate 3,180,075 of CALNXK010000042.1, forward strand.
CAAAAGAGTGATCATGGACATTTCCACTTCTGCGTGTTAGTGAATGCAAGTTGTCACCTGGGTTGATTGTAGCTAAATTATTAGAGATCCTATACACCATGGTAATGCATGCATCAACTCTTCCCTGCTGTAAGGCTCTCCCGTTGATCTCTTTAAGCATTTCTGTCACACTTTCTAATTGTTGGTATCTCCCCAGTGTAGGAACCATTGGCTTCTATGCCTTTACGAGGGTCCCAACTGGGGGCGTAGTATAGATTTTAGAGTAGGCAAATGTACTCTCTGGTTTTGCTTTAGAAAGTGTCCTGTATCCCTTACTGGTCACCTTGCTAATATGGGTGTTCCATTTCAGGTCTTAGGATAAAAGAACACCGAGGTATTTGGTGTTTGGGACTGTTTTTAGTGGCACCCCATGGAGGGTGTAATTAAGCGGGAATAAAGTTCTCTTTCGGTACACCTGGAAGATATCACATTTTTCCGGATTAAAACTCATCAGCTAGTCTTGTTCCCTTGTATCTGTCTGCAATCGGAGACCGCTCTCTTGAGAGTTGATTGTCAAGTATTTCTTATGACATACTACAAAAACAACAACAACAACAATTTATTTCATTTTTAAAGAACGATATTTCAAACATTGACAACCCGCAGGTAGCATAGCTAATCGAGGCAGGTTGTCAGAAATAAGAACAAAAATTAACATTTGCTCCTAGTAATATGACTAAAAAGGAAACTCATTATATAGACTATGTAGTATAAACAGTTAGTTGAAAAAAAGAATATTAGATACAATGGTTATAGCTTACTTTATATTAATCGTAGATTTCAGTTATGACTGCTGCTTCGCTATTTTATTTAAGCGAGTGGGTGAGTCAACATAACTCTCTTCAGCGTCAAAAATTTGAAAGAGGAGATCTTGAATTTTTTGTTCAAATGCAGTCGATAGAAGTCTTCGTATTTCAAGTGGAAGACAATTCCATACTTTGGCTCCAAAAACTGCAATAGAATTACTCAGTTGGTTTGTGCACGAATACTTGATATAAAAATTTTCTGATGTGGAAGCCCTGGTATTATGGGAGAGAACTGAACTACATCTGATAAAGCTTATTGCAGATTTTTTCCAGAGCAGAGTTTTTGAGATATCATACATGAGATTCGACACTCACTCAAAGTACAGCAAATTTAGAGGTAAACACTTGTCGAAAGCTTTAGAAAACTCCATAATAATTAGGTCGGTCTGATTGCCAGAAGCTAGCCCAGTTAGAAAGGAGGTTAGTGGTTACTAGTTCCAGTGATTGTGTCTCACAGGAATGACCCTGAAGAGAGCCATGCTGTAAGTGGTGTAGGATGTTATACTCATCGAGGGGGACATCATGCAGCTAGTGATAATGTGTTCCATTAGTCTACTACAGATAAAGGTGAGCAAGATTGGAAGATAGTTGGTAGGACTGTCCTTGTCACACTTTTTAAGGACAAGAGTGATCATTGCCATTTTCCAGTCGTTGGGGACTGTGTGTGTGGAGGGTGATCTTGTGAAAATATCATGGAGAAGGGGTGCGATGAAAGGTTCCGCTTCTTTGAGCACCTTGGGCTGAATTTCATCAAGACCAGCAGCCTTATTTGGCTTGAGATTTTAGAGCAGTTTCTTGATCCCTGCAGATGTAATGCAGATGTTTGCGTAGATGGTCAGGGGCTGCAGGTTGCTCTTGGGAGGTCAGAGCTGCTGGCTGCCCTGGAGAAAGTGGAACAATTAAAAGGTGTCGTTTAGCAGGGAAGCCTTTGCTGTCGGGTCAGACACAGTTTTGACTTGATTTTTCAAGGATGGAATACTCAGGGAGTTGGTTCTCGAGTGCTCGAATATTGACCAGGAACGTTCAATTACTAGCTGGGTATCAGACAAGTCTGTTGGTGTGATCACATCTGCAACGTACTTCCAATATGCTCTTAGTTTCTTTTGAAGTAGATGCTTAATAATTGAGACAGACAAGTGTAAAGTTAATCAGAAATACTAGTACAAAAGGCAGGGTTGAATAAAGCATAAATCACATGCAAAAGTTATGGCTATTTATTTTTAAGCAAAGTTTTTTGGGTTTAATTCAAATCATCAATTAATTTATGCTAAACCCTTCATTTAGTGACCTGCTTACTAATAAATATTTGATTTGACTTATTCAAATGGAACTCTTCTTTTACTTGGGGATTATTGATGTTAAAATACAATATTATTGCTGGCACTACAGTACAACATGCATGATTGAAATGCCATTATAAGCTAAACAGAATGCCATTGATTTTAATTTTCACAGTGCATGCTAAATTACAGTTCACCTACGTCAACACATATCCTGACGATCCTCCTCTCATTGAAGTACCATCATATGAAGGGATGGATGATTCAGAAGCAGAGAATCTTCGAGAGTTTTTAGACCAAGAGGTGATTACATTTGACTGATTATCAAACAAGTCTTGCAGCATATTCTGGAAATCATTTATTGTTAGCATGTTCCAGGGGTGCCTGTCATTTACGTGAGGATAACCTGAAATTCCAATTGGAAAATCAAACCGATTGCTTCATTTCATTTGGGAAGCTTCAGAAAACATGGCCTGTGATTTGCAGTGTAGATTGCAAGCAGTCTCTCTTTTTCTTCAGATTTAGTATGCGCGCACGAGCGTTGAGTGGCAAAGCCGCGAGATGCGAGAAATAAGGGCGGCAGCCCGAGAAGACTCTAACCCTATGCACTGCATAAGCTTCGCTTTTTAAAAAAAGAAATGTAGAAAAACCTCTGTTGTTCAAGCAAACTCTAAGGTCACGTTTCACGTGCCTGGCCTGTCAATACCTCAGTTTTCACACCAAAAAATCACTAGACCGTGAAAGACCATTCTCTCTGGCTTTGCAGGTAGTCTCTCTTTTGTCGTGGCTCTCCTGTCTCGTGCCTTAAGTCACGCGCGTGGTCATTTGCATGTCTCGGGCGTTTTGTTCAACAGACCAAGAAAACAGAGAGACTGCTCGTAGTCTATTTGCGCGTGCGGTGATGCAATTTTTGTGATCTTTTAGTTTGTTCAGCTGATTTGGATATACTTTATAGCAGATCATTTTCTCACCATGTCAAATTTTATAGTTTTATGTTTATGCACAAGATTTCCACCAGGGTGGTTTGCATAAATGAAGCATCCCAGGTGTGAAATTTGAGTTCAGATAAGGAAGCTTAAAAAGCAAATTCACTTTTTTCTTTTTGACTACAATTTATTGATTGGATGCACTTAAAAGAATAGAAAAAATTCTCATAGAAAGTGCTTTTAACAAAGGAAAATAAAACCTGGATTAATAATAACAATAATAATAGTTATAGAAGGAGCCCAACTCGCCAAGGCGGTTAAAATTTAACCCCACTAATCAGCCTTCGAACAACTGGGCCCTGTGCTCCCCAGGACCTTGTGAGTGAATACCACTTATGACATAATCAGTTTAACTTCCTCTCCCACTGCTAATAGCCAAGCTCTCACGGGCACAGCGGAGTACCACTGGTAATAAAATTTGGTTATCTATATGCATCCAAGAAATTTTGGTAGTGACATTCAGACAAAATCGTCTGTCCTTAAGTATACACACCTTCATGTTAGCAGATGTGAAAGGTCACACTAGCTTGGAGTCCAAGCTACACTGTGCACAATGTTTAACTTGATATTGGACATCCATGTTATGGTAAATTGACAGCTGTCAAAAAAGGTATCCACTGACTAGTGTCTCATGACTGTATTGCAGGCTCAGGTGTACAACTCATGGTAGTGATTTGTTTATTTAAAAGTTCTCTGCTGACCAGTTATTGGTTTTCAATTGATTGCAGGCTCAGATCCATTTTTTCAGGGCAAATCCAGTGTGCTTCCTGCTTATGGCAAAAGTTTATTAGTGAAGAAAGATCCTATGAGAGCTTCGCTTTTGTTCTTGGCTAAATCTGCATATTATTTGAAATTGACAAGTATTATCTAATTGCATGTCTTGACTCCTTTTTTAGGCACAAGAAAATCTTGGAATGGCAATGATATTCACTTTAGTATCAGCTGCGCAAGAAAAGTTAAATGAGTTTGTGGACAAGTTAAAAAATAGAAAAGAAGAGGAAAAATTAAGAAAAGAAAGAGAAGCAGAGGAAGCAGAAAAGAACAAATTTACAGGAACACCAGTTACTCTAGAGACATTCTTGGCATGGAGAAGAGCATTTGAGCAAGAAACGTTACAAAGTGGAAAGAATAAAGAACAAAATTTTAAAGGAAAGTTAACAGGTAAAGAAGCTAATTGTGTGTTTTCAGATGACGTCATAGCGGCCATATTTGTGTCCCAAAACAATGAAATGGCAGCCCTGTTTGTGTCCCAAACCGGTCTTGTGAGAGTTGAAATTTTTTCTTATGTAAATGCTTTCTTTTGTTCCAATAAATTTGCATAAATGCTGGCCACGTGAGTGAAAACACAGAACACTTACTGCAACTCCTTTCTGTTCACTGATTGAGTTGCCCGCAGTATGATTTAATTTACAGTACAGTGAAACCTGTATTAAGCGGACACTGTATTAAGCGGACAGTAGCCGAAGACCTAAAATTTATTTCCCTTATTTACTTTAAGTGAAACCTTTATCAAGGGGACACCTCTATTTAGTGGACGCGGACACCTAAAAAGTACCTTAAACGGACACTTGTAATCAAATTCCACCATCCAACATGCCAGACACCGGAAATGCGAAAGATTGCCTTGAATTTCCACCCACAACTTTTTCGATTTTTACATTAAAAAACGTGACTTGACAAACTTATTTGACTGGTTTCACTGTACAGTATTGTTTTCTATTTCGTTTTGTTTGTATAGAGCTTGTTTCACTCATCTGATTTCTTCAAATTTGAGTTGCAATCTATGTTTATGATCAATGGACTACTTTGATAAAGAAATTAATGCAAACGTATATCGTCAAAGTCTCTGGGAGTATTCTTAACATTTCCACTGTTCATTTGAATGGCATTTGACACCTCATATGACGTTATCTATCGAAATCTGTATTAGGCAGACACCCTGTATTAAGCGGACACTACAGCATTCCCTGAGGGTGTCCGTTTAATACAGGTTTCACTGTATACTCTCATAACAGACACCTCTAAAAGAAGGACGCCTCAATAAAATGGATATCCAGAGTTTGTCCCTTTATTTCACTCTCTTTAAGATGACCGTTACTCTTAAACAGACACTTAGAGCCCGTTCCAAAGGTGTCCAACCTAGAGAGAGTTGTCTGTACTCTTACATTATTGTAAAGCTAAAGGTTTCTAATTCTCAATTTTCTTGGCACGTTTTCTTCATAAAGAGCAGCGGGTGGAACTTTTTTTTCTCCACCCTGCGTTTTCAGAGACACGGCCAGTTGCAAGAAAAGGTGTTAAAATGCATAGCACTATGATTAAATGTCATGGGTTAAAGTATTTAATCAAGGGGAGTCTCCATTTTGGAACACCTACGAGGCCTAATAGCCAGTAAAGAAAATTAGTGGTCCTCTTTGTTTTTATTTGTTTTATTTATTTAATATTTTCCAAGTACTTGCTCTCCATCTGTACGATGATTCTTAGCAAGAGGTCAGCGGCCTCCCTAATGGTAATAACTAATAACAAGAATAAAATACAATGTAACGGAGGTACACATATTGTTTTCTTTGGTGAGAATGTTTAGTCAATGTTGTCTTCATTGTCATTTTTGGTACAGGTTTTCATACTTTATCATTAATGCTTAGCCAACATATAATAATGGAAATTGAAATATTTGTTCACTGATGTTCTTTGTGTCTAGGTAAACAACTTTTTGAACAAGATTCATCAATGGAAAACTCGGATGCAGCTTTCCTTGAAGGTGAGTAGTGGGTAGCCTGGCAAATTGATCCGTGTATGAAAAAGGCTTGCCACTTTAGAAACGAGAAAGGAAATGGAGCCGAAATGCGTCCAACAATTGTTTCTGGGATAATTACTGGGGGTGTGCCGTTCAGCTGTTGGCCATTTTTTTCTCCTGTCCTTAGTAATTGTTTGAAGCACCTCTGCGTGCTGGGAGACAGTCACGAAGTTCTGAGCTCCATAGGAGTACTTAAGTTTCGAACGAAAAATGTTTGACTTAATTTATCTTCTTTTCTAAACTAAACTCTATTTTCATGTAAATTCTTCGAGAAAAACTTCTGTTGTATTTACCCCCAACATGGTCGCCTTGGCACGTGGTTGCAAACCAAGAATAATAACATGATGACGGTGTCAATTAGAATTGATAACAAGATCGGGTTGACTGACAGTTGTGGCTCAAAATACCAAAATCACAACGTAACTTTTCTAAGACCTGAAGATGTAAATTTGATTGCTTCAATGCACCTGCATTGTGCGCCACTTTTAAATTAAAGAGGTCTTTTATCTACACTAGCGCTTATTTTCGTCGCAATATCTTCAATAACGATCTCTTCGGTTTTACACCACTAACTCTAAGCCTTTCTTTCGACAATTTACTGATCACGATCATTTTCTGACGCCCCACGTCGAATACAAGAGATATTGTCTTCGAGTTGCGATTTGTCGAGAATCGTCCTGTGATCTTCCACAGCGGTCACCAACATACATCATCAGAGCCAATCATGATGTAGCAGCTAAACATATCATCAGGAATGTAGTAAAAGAAGAATTTTTTTCTTTTAGGTGAAGTGAAAGTAGACGAATCTCTGTTTCAAGAAATGGACGATTTAGACCTCGATGATGAAGATTTAGAATAAAGTTACTATTTTTAGAATTCTTTTGTGTGATTCACTTTTCGAAAGATCTCAGAACTGGCTAGTAACCAGGGAGCAAGGGTGGCGCAGTGGTGAGAGCACTCGTGTCTCACCAACGTTCATGTTGCCCGGCTTCAAATCCCGGCGTCAACGCTATATGTGGGTTGAGTTTGTTGTTGGTTCTCTCCACTGCTACGAGACGTTTTTCTCTGGTTACTTATTTATTTAGTATTGACAACTTGGAATGGGCGTTGATGTTGGTATATAGGGTGAGGAGGTGTAAAATCTAAAGATATTGCCCCTTCATCTTTAGCAAGAAAACCGAAGGCTAAAATACTACGTTTCGACCGTTTCATTAGAGAGGTTAACGAACACGTTTACGTCAAACGGCGGGCTCCCGTTTGCCGTTTGTCGACGGTAGTTATCGTGGCTTAGCGTATACCTGGGATGAACTGGAAACTTTATTAGCGCTCCATGCCATTCCGCTGAGGTTAACATTCATCTTTACAGTGTTAACAGACAGTCTGCGGCTATATGTAATTTGAAAACATTGACAACTCGAATCTGACGTTTTCCGGAACAAAAAACTACGTGACTCAAATGCCTGCAGGCTCTTGGTACGAGTTTGTTAATTGCAAAGCAAACAGCCGCAAAAAAAACAAGACTTTTACGCACGCTATGTACTTCTGGGGTCACTTCTGGCTCATCGTGGTCACAGGTGAAGCTATAGGTTTCTTACTGTTTCGGTTAATGCCCTCGATTAATGAAATTTTTTTTTAGAAAATGTTGGATTCATTGATCGACGTATTCAAGCAAAAAATTAAGCTAAGTTGAATCTTGCCTACGGGTAGAATTAGCTGCAATGTAATCCCTTGTTTCCTGTTTTCTGGAAAGCTGTGCTTTTCGAGCGCCTGTCGATTACAATTATTTGCCATAATTCTGCAAACCAACAGTATGTCCAACTGATTTTTGTTGTTGTCTCAACTGTAAATTATCAGAATTAAGCGTTCTCAATATCCCCGTAGCATTTCTGAGCATGTTTTTACTCTAAAACGCTTGTGATATAAGGAAACGGTGGGCTCTGGGAAAGACAAATCTGTGGCCTATGACGTATTTCCGTCTCCGGTACTTGACCAACACAAAAATCGAGATGTTTGTTCCCAGATTTCTCGCGGTTTGCGTTTAGGTTGCGTTCTCCCGGCGACGTCGAATAGACTGCTTGCAGTCCGCCTTTTCTCTTAAAATCCGTCTAGTTCTTGTCTCATCCAGCGCGATTGCAAACCACGACGTTATTATTACAATAAGGGATTGAGACGTTCGTGTGGTTAGGTTTCGCGTGCAGTAACTTTACAAAGAAAAATAAGAGACTGCTCGCAGTCTAGACGTCGAACGCAATCACTATCCGTTGAATGAAGTCAGGGACGTCGAAGCCCAGCTCCCGGTTTATATAAGAAGGACATTTCATAAGTTTCTGGCCAACAAATTTAACATTATTTAGAGAGGAGGCAGAGGACATTGCACTCCCCTTATTTGCCCCCTACACTTAATAAATACTGTTACCTTGTCACTGAAAATACGCAGATCTTTAAGTTAGTAGGGAAAAAATGTCCGACTAGTCTAAGTGAGCTTTTTCCTACCAGTTTAACCACGGACGACAATGTTCTGCTCTTTTTCAAATTTTATTGTCAGTATGTTAACTTCACTCTTATTCTATTAGTTAACGAATATTTTCAGTCTCTTAAACATAACTAGCATTGACAAGCACGTAATTAATACTTATACAGAAGGATTTCCACTAAGAAAATTAAATTTGTAACATGAAAAGTGATTTGTACAAGGACATGTGAATTTGTGCAACAATTAAATTTCTAATTGGAGTGCAGTCATCAAGACCCGGCCGATATTTGTCACATCACTACATATTTAATATTTATAAGCAATGTTCAAGAATTTATAAATTAACTCTTGATCTGTCGTCTCATTCCACTGAAATTTCTGCAAAAAAGGGCATCATAAAAGTTAGTTTGCTGTAATTTGACTTGTGTTTCGTGCCCAGAAAATCTAAGGCCGAAAACAGGTGTTACTCACGGTAACCCAAACCTCTTGTACAGATGACTCGAATTTTTTTTCTTTTCCTTTGCTTTTCTTTTCTTTTCTTTTTTATTTTTTTCTGGTTAAATTACTTTATTGACAAACATATATTCAAAATACATGTAATGCAAAATTACAACATTGGAAAATAAAGAAAAGCGACTTGAAAAGAAAAACTACCCTTTCCCCCTTTTCTTTTCAAAACCGAGGTCTGTAAGACCTAGAGGCCGACATACTTCGTTTTTGCCAGAGAACGGTTCTCGCCTCGCCTCGTCTTAGCTAAGGTTGGCACACACCAGCATCATGTCACTGCAACAATTCGCGGCGACAAATCACTCCATGTGTACAGGTCGGGCGATAAGTTCCTGCAGCATGTTGTGCGACACGTCGCGGCGACAAATCGCCTCGTGTGTACGGTACAATCTTTTTGGAAATCTTTGTCTCAACATCAGAATGCTGTCGCCGCCATAAGTCGCACTAATTCAGTCTGATTTGATTTTGTGCGACTTGTTGCGGTGACAAGCTTCTGTTGCGGAGACCAAATTTTTCACAAGAAACGATATGTCGCTGCGACGAGTGGCCGCAACGTCTTGCTGCAACTTGTCGTCCGAATCCACCAATGATTATGTGCACCTTTCATTCTCTCCTTCTTATCCGTTGCACCTTTCTACGGGTCATGTCATTTTTTCGTGCGCACGCACGTAAATTTAATGAACATAAATAAGATAGTGGCGTTTAAAAGGATCAAGCCCGACAATAAATGTTTCGTAGCAACCACTCAGACAAAAACAGTGGGTGGGAACGTTATGTTCGGGCTAAAAGATATAGCTGTTCTGACTTCATAAAACCAAACATGTTAGTCTGTGCCGGGATGATTTCTCAGCATCTCAAGGAAAATCATTAACCCAGAACTTGAGGAAGGGGGTGGGGCTCAGAGCGAAGTACGGACCCGCAGTCTTTGATGTAAGAGATATAAGGCATTCTTTCAAGCACCAAACCCCCTTCCAACTTTTTGGCAAAATATAATAAATAAAATTAAAATATCTCGCAGGTTTTTAAATAAAAAGTTTCTTCATTATGTGGTAGATATCTTCAAAAGGATATCACATGTGGCATTGCACATCTTCTCCGATAATCTACACAATCCAGCTTTCAATCCGATAGCCATGTAAATGGGCTTGAATCGATCAAAACTTATGAGCAAGGAATCGACGAAACTAGCGACAAGAATTTCAGGCTGTTTCTCAAAAAGTGGAAAACACACTGCAATCAGCTTTTCGGCGATTGCGACTGAAACTACCTGACTTGAACGTACTAATACAATACTTGAATGATATATAATAGTTTTTTTAACCACATAGCAGCTAGAATCTTACAAAAACTCGTTAAAACGTGTGTGTTTTTTGTACTTACCAATTTAATTCCATTGTTAAGATTCTGAACTCTCGTCTTTGGAATCTTCTAAACTCCTAACCTCCTCACGTTTTTCCTCCTTCGAATCCTCTTCGGCTTGCAGAGTTTTCTCAATTTTTTCAAGGTCATCCTCTTCTTCTCGACCAAAGCGTCCCTGTTCTTTATCGTCCGCAATTTTTTCACGACCAAAGCGTCCTTGTAAATCTTCTTCTCGCCCAAATCGTCCTTGAAAATTGCGTCCAAAACGGCCTTGCTCGTCCTCCTCCTCACGACCAAATCGTCCTTGTAATTCATCACGACCAAAACGACCCTGGAAATCACGACCAAACCGACCCTGCATGTCATCTTCTCGCCCAAATCGACCTTGCATATTTTCTTCTCTACCAAAGCGTCCTTGCATGTTCTCACGACCGAAGCGCCCTTGAAAATTCCTTCCAAACCTGCCTTGAAAATTTCTCCCAAAACGACCAGGAACTAAGGCTCGTAGCTGGTGCTCTCGGTCCCCTCGGCTGAACCGGCCAAACCAGTATTGTGGCTCCCGTTTTTCCTCCATGTTATCAGAGAAACGCCCTCTCCAGTACTGTGCGTCACTAAATCGACCCCTCCAGTATTGAGGGTCTGCAGATAAGCGGCCTCTCCAATACTGAGCTTCGTTTAAAGCTTCTTTGTTATCAGATAATCGCCCTCTCCAATACTGTGGATCGCTCACTGATCTCTCAAATTTGGCGTCAGTAAACTCGGGAAGACTATCACTGTCATCACTACTTTCCTTTTTCTCCTCAAGTGGTTTTGCGCTGATAACTAAAAGGTGGCAGCACAGAACAACTGCAATCCACGCAGACATTTTTCGCCCGCTAAAAATTAGGAAATGAAAAACTAATAAGTACATTAAGCTTCTTGTAAGTCTTCTTTAGAGATTTACTTACTTATGTGCTTGGTCGACCCTGGTATAAACTTAATTGAGATATTTCAACTCAAAGAATATTACGATGCTAAGGCGCTACCTTGGACTAAGCGTTAAATTTATTTCAGTTTTAAACATAACATTCTGCAAACTGATGTTTTCGGTAGACAACATTCAACGTGTTTCACATGAGGATAACGATAATAATTTGTAGTGGTTTGGCGATGAGTCACAAAAGAAAATTTGACTATTTTTGAAACAAAAATATACTAATCGGAAGCATAATTTTTCAGAAGTAGATTTCCTTTTTTTTCCTTGAACATGGTAGCTGCTTTAATTAGTTTTTTTCTAACAATTTGAAAAATCTCGCTCGTTTAGTGCCAATGACATGAAACTTGTTTTCAGCCGGTGGAGATAAGAGTACATTCACAGTACCATATGAAATAAAACGACATCTGGTATGAACCTTACAGAACCCTCAAGATAGCCGTGTGATTCTTATTGTCATATAAAATGTAATTTTTTTGATAGCCACGCCGTGATCCAAAACAATTTCTTTTATTGCAGAAAATTCTTTACAGTAATAACGTTTTAGCGGCCAAAAAGAAGACTTCGCGGCAGAAAACTTTCAATATCAACACTTTTACGTCCATTTGCGTAAAGATCGCTGCCTAAGTTGTTTTAAGCCAGGGTGTGGTGAGACTAACAAGTTAAATTACAGTGAGATATCTACCCATTTTGTAACATCAAAAAGGTCCATAAATTAAAAGAATCGTGCTTCTTCTATTATCGGGTAAACAAAAACCAGATGCCCAATCACCCAAACATTAATATTTTATAAAGAAAACTAAACAATTTCTAGAACGCTCGAGCTAATTTCTGATGACAAAACTAATTTACACCATTTTTCGTCAAAAAGTATGCTTACTTTCAGTTAAACTTGACTTTCTAAAACGAAGGAAATTTCTTTGCTTTGGTGGTTTGATGATAAATTCAGCAGAAATATTTCTTGGCTCAACACTGATAATTCAAAAAAACAAAAATTGCGCAAAGTCGTTTTTGTCAACTGTGTTATGACGCATCTAAAGATTTCGCTCTGAACGATTTTAAAGTGAGCTTGAAATTGAAGAGATTTCTTTAAAAAAGAACTTTTGTAAACTTTGGTTAAAGCTTGATCACTGAGTTTGTAATTAACACTTCCGCGCCATCGAAATTAAGTTTTTGAAAAAGATCCGTTTTGTGCATCCGTTAGGTTGCATGTTTGATAATTCAGCGGTGCTCAATCTGTTGCTTCAAGTAACCTTAACTACTCAAGAAACTGAACTCAAACAAAAAGTGCGCAGGGTCTGTTATTTTGATGTAATGTTCAGAGACATCAGGATAGTCTGTTTTTTAAGTTTTCCTACACTTAAACTAAAAACAGCCGCTATCTTCGTCATGGGTAAAAAATCCGCTAAAAGCTAGTGTTAATCGGTTGGAACATGCTCCGAAGATTTTAAGTAGGCGAAAAAAGAAACGCTATCTCGCGTTTTGTCGGAAAGTTCTCTAAATATCGCTTAAAACAGCTTATAGCTTTTTTGCTAACAATTATTCACAATGTGATTCAATGGCAAAGATAAAAAATTGCAACTAACGGAAAGAAATAAAAAAGCCATGCCAAAGGTCTCAAGTTAGCCATTTCGTTTTCATTTTTCTAGCGGTGAAAAGACTGTGCCCTTTTCAATTCAATCCGCGTTCTCTTTGAGTACAACAACTTACCCTTAACTGAAACAACTTGCGTTATTGGAAGATGCCACTTTGTTACTTCTACTGCGTTTTAAGACCCGGTATCGCTAAACTTACCGAAAAAAGTATTTCCACGGAAAAATTCCAATCCAAGAAATCAGCCCACCGTATTCTGGTCGTGGTCGTGTTTACAGTTCTTCTGTCTCAAGGTCCTTTGCCAGACCGCAATATATTTTTCCCAGCCAACGTCGCCTTTTGTGTGAATTAAAATCAGTTCCGGCCTGTGTTGTGATGCTTGTATCAATTAACTGTGGTCGTAATAATTGAAACAATAGCCGCCTGATTATTGAAATTAGCAGCTAAATCAGGCAATTAACCGAAATTGACGAGAATTGGCCGCTGAGGCGAGACCCAGCAGGTGGTTGAGATGGAAAGAGGATAAACATAGTGGATCGCCGATGTGGGGGCGACAAATATCTTAGGTAAACGCATTCAAAGAATTAACAATTACATATAACTTGCGTGAAAAAGTTAGATTCTCGAACGATAGCGATTTAAAGGTAGACGAGAAGTACGTTGTTGTGTTCTGGTATTTGCTGTTGTGTGTAAAAATGTCGTGAAATGATGAATAGTCTATGAATGTTTATGTGACTTTTTTCCTACAAGGCAAACAATTAAATGACATCCACTTGCATTGAGTCATTATTTTTATTTCTTCATTTGTTGAAGAAGGCGAACCTTATAAGTGTTTCGTGATGGTGACAAAGCTCCTTCAAATTCTTGTTTGATCATACAGTTTCTAAATCCTAAGCGATTTTTTTAAAGATTCTTACAGCGGATATTAAATTCGTAATGCCTCAAACTGTGAACGCAAATTTAAAAACGTACGTTTTACAACCATTTGTACACAGCAGCCCAAATTGCTTTTTTCTCTGCTGCTACCATAAACTACAGATACTGGAAAACATCACAAAGCGAAACCACAGTTTTCATTTGAGACCCGTGTTTGTTTCAAGGTGACTTTATTTGAGGTCAATACCCTATAGTTAAGAACGTCATCAATTCGTCTCTTTTTTTGGTGGATTTTTTCGCCCAGTGGGGGGCAGGTCTTCATTTCTTTTACCTAATAACTAATCTTCAATGGGACGCACGATGAATTTGAAATCATTTGACTGATTTTCATTGGCAGTTTCACTTCGCATAAAACAGCGTTGGCACTTTCGTAAAATATTCTTAGAATAGGAGTGGGCGTGCGCGCATGCGCTGAGACTTCACTGAAAATCAAATCAATTTGTGGCATATTACTAACGGTTTATCATTCCACTGCGTTTACATAGTTTGAGTTCCCTCTATGATAGCGCACATCTACCCAAAGTTCTGATCATAGACTAAAATGTCCATATAGCGGTACCTTAATAATTTTATTAACCCAATGAAACTGATATCCGTGCGCCAGCTATTAATCCTCTTCAGTGAAATAAGCTTTCGCGTACATTGTAATTGAATCAGCTTGGAACACGCCGCTTTCACCCTTTTCTAAACAAATTAATGAAAAGCGATCCTAAGGTGCCAGAGGCTTTTTTAGGGTTTTTCATTATTACTTATCCCTTTGTTCTTCATTTAACATTCCCAATATTAATCCAAATCACTCAAAGAAAGCTCAAAATAATTCCTAAGTTCATAAATTCGTCTTTGCCTTGTTTTCATGAACACAAAGCAACTCCAGTTTTCACAAGTGCAATATTCACCTGCCTACGGGGCGACAGTTGCATCATTCAGGTAATAAATACCAAGTGTTTTATTCAATTTCCACAGTACAATTTTGAATCTCAATAAAATAATTTGACTTTTTTATTGCTGAACACGCAGTTAAAAACGGTTTCTAATTAAAAACAGCGTGGAGCATATTTCACTAACTGAAACAACCACTTTTCAAAATATCTTCAAAGAGAGATTTTTTAAGCACTAGACGCCGGTGTTAAAACGGCGGACCTAAAGTCATCTGCAATAATTTCCTATAGTTTTCTTTCTTCCTTCATTCACTAGTAACTCACTTGTAATTCCGATAAAAAATTGCCTTTTATCTCGATGCTAGATAACTGATCTAACCATGACAAAAAAATCAAATTCCGAAAAAGGGAAAAATGAAATAGTAAACAGATATCACCCAACAAATAATTTTTTATTATTTCAAACAACAGAATTACATTATTTGTAAATTTCACTCCCTCCTCAAGTGCAAAACAACTTTCTAATTTTAATTTCCTGTAGTAATAATTGTAAGAAAGTGTTGTTTACGAAGTGATTTCCTTTAAGTTCGTCGTTTACCGGAAAACACTTTACAGAGACAAATGTCCCCCTTGATAATACACTCCACATGCACAACCCAGCAGCGATAAATTGAAGAACAAACTGGAAGACGAAACTTCGCGGGTCTTGATAGTTTACTTTAAAAAATGTCAGGGATATAAAATAATGTCTATTAAACGACATAATTTGCATAGACAAATTTCTTGTTGCTACGGGTTTTTTTTCCATGGGAATTTAAATAAAATCGACAAATATATCATTCTATGACATCTAGAAGCTAGCCTCATGATACTTTGATATGAATATGTGAAAAATGTCTCTTCGAAAAAGCAGAAAAACGCCACTTTTCTGCTAAATGGTTCTTTCTTACATCAGCTTTAACGCCACACTGGTCTGATGCTATTTTTTTGATTTCTACCTTTCTCAGTTTTTCATTTGGGCATTACATTCTCTGCTTAAGCATGTCCATGGTGTCGGCAAAAGGCAAGAGTCTTATTTCATCCAAAAATCTCTTGACGGCTAAGCGGATCAGAGCCCTTGGAAGAATACTGTGTGTAGGGTGCCGAAAAGTGACTTTTTCCCGTTCACTTTAAAAAAATTGTCTCGAAAATTAATCAAATGAAATTTTAAAATGCCGCTTAAGTCTTTCTATTCATGTCGTAATTAGGTTCTTATTTTGCAAAATGAAACTACAAAATAAAAGTAACACAACTACATGCAAAAGTGGCAGATTGAATCTAAGCTTAACTATTCTCTATTGAATTGTACCCCTTTATTCTTTGTTGTGAAGCTGTTTAACTTTTTCACCTGCTAGACGTTAAAAAGCAAACGGCTCAAGAAGTTCTTGATCCATATAGGGTTTTCAATTTGCGAGGTGTTGCGGGTTTTTGTGAGAGGAATAAAAAACCTCGTTTGCAGTGCGCAAACTAAACGGCTAAGCTTCAAAGTGGCCCCGCTTTCATGAGCCTAGTAAGCCTCTCCTATGATAGATGAACTTACGTTCGCTCTTTTCAGAATGTGGGACAAAACTCTAAGATCGTGGTGACTATTCAGATTAAACCTCGGAAGCAACAAATTTCAAATGACACTTGATGCCTTTGAGTAAGTTGTAGATAAAATTTGGAATCTTGGTTTCTTGAAAATGAAATTGGAGACCAGTTCAAAGGTGCACAATGTGGAACACGAGTTGAAATGAGTTTCAGTTCTACTGCATTCAAACTGTCTCGAAAATCTTTAAACGATATATTTATAAAAAAGTAACAATTTTCATTAGAACGTCCTCAAAAAAATAATAATGATAAAAAGTCTGTCTAAGTTAATCCGAGGCTACAAAATTTATACCCACAATCAAATTCAGCGAAAGTGCTTGATTTTTATAACTTTGCCGCGTCGATAAGTATTCTCAAATATAGACATTTTCATACCAGGCTTACTGATCTTGAAAGAGACCACTTCGAGTATTGACATGTTTATAAACAGTTGCCTCGTATGACCCAGGAGCCACTTGGTCAATACAGAATCTTACTAAAAGCTTTTAACATCTTGTGGCTCAAAATCTAAGAAAGCTTGATA
The DNA here is from genome assembly GCA_942486035.1 of Porites lobata. Classification (NCBI taxonomy): domain Eukaryota; kingdom Metazoa; phylum Cnidaria; class Anthozoa; order Scleractinia; family Poritidae; genus Porites; species Porites lobata. The sequence continues at coordinate 3,196,851 of CALNXK010000042.1, forward strand.
TTTGAATGTAAGACAGAGAATTGTGAATTTGAGAATCGTGGTATTGAACTGTAAATTTCAATCGCCAGCATAACTTAACGGTTTTTACGACAGGCATAAGATCTATAGTGGCCTATCACTGCTAGACGGTGGCTGCGCGCGTGCATTGAGTTCTGGCCAAAGACCGTAGATGTCATAGATTAGCCGTGGTTTGGTGCCAGGGTTTAGAATTAAACTGGGCTCGCCGTGGTTGTCAATCGTCACATTTAATGTTATAACACTGTGCCTTATTTTGGCTGAAATGGCCTGTCTGTGATCTAACGATTGTGGTTCTCCCCTCCCACACACACACACCCCGTCAAAGTTGCTACTGATCAATATAAGACTACACTAAAAAGTTAGAGGAACAATTTTGAATGGAGGGGAAGAGGGGGTGCATGGTTTTTTTTTCTCACAGATGTGTGAATAACAGGCCGGTTTTTTGTCGGAGTGTCTTAACATTTTTGTAGCAGTTAGATAAAAAAGAGAGACAAAAACACAATCATGATAAATCATCACACTTTATTTCAACTGAAACGAAGCGCAAGACACACACATAACGCCAATACAAAGCATAAATGTTGACTGTTGTGTCACAGACATATATACTGCTCACTAACTAATGATAGAAAAGCAGGAAGCCCCTCCTTAAGTGTATGTGTTCAGGCATCGCTATATTTAAAGAAAATTTTAAAAAATGTTAGTTTTGAAGACTACTGCCGATTGAATCTAATTTGCCTGTTATGATCCAAGATGGCCATATATCATTGTGAATGACGTCTCTGGTATCCCGGTTGCGTCACATTCCATAAAGTATGTTATTATTCATTCAAGATATTTCTCAGTGTCTGATTGGCTAAAATCCCACGCATAATTCGTCATAACCAGCTATCGTCGACCAAATTTGGAAGAATTTTGCGATACGTGAAAAATTGCCAGATTATTGAACGGTTAACCGAGAAGACCTGGGAACGAGGTTGAGTTGTTTTGGTTGTGACTAGAAAATGTCGGAACATTTCACTCGTTTCAAGAGTAAGAAATAGGCAGAATATGGGCTAAAAACAGCAAGAACTCCAAGACGACATATCGACGGACTACATCTACTATTTGGGGAATATTTGCTCACCTGAACAACCCTATATCTTGTAAACTTGCCGATAAACATGCACACTACATGCACTATCGAAATCGATGGAGATAAGCATGTTTTAGCTTGTTTTTAAACTAGGAATTATTTTGAATTATCTTGGAGGGTTTCCATAATTCTTCAGATGATACAGCCCAGCCTCATTCAATAAGTGTTAATTGTTATATGGCAGAGTCTGTTTTCGCCATGCGATTGGTCAATTTGCGGTTCGTAACTTGCTATACGGACCAAATCTCTTTACCTGGGAAAAAAGGTTTAAATAAAGTCCGTTTATAAGACTTCTGTCAACCTTGAGGACTTTAATGTTCACTTTGTCCTTCAACAGTTTAAACCGGGTTTATTTGTGAACGAAGGCGATGAAGAAACTAACTCGTAATCTTATCGAAGAGGATTCTGGTTTGTTTGAAAATTTTACCGTAGTACGCAGTTAAGAAGACGAAAATCGACTGGCAGAGGTTCGAGATGTTTTGCCTAGGAGAAAATGAGTAATTCCTTCGACAAATATGATAACAAACATACCTGCACCCGATCATCTTGACGAGCTTCGTTGCCATTTGCAGTGTTTCCTCAAAGACCAACGAAAGAAGGATATAGAAGCGACTTCGAGCCAGACACAATGTCCAGTTTTGAAAAGACTCCAGTGTCACATTGGCGAGTGAATGCTTACAGTGCTCTTAGTTTTGATCGAATATATTGTTATGTGTTATTGTTTTCGTGAGCCAATAAAAACTCTCTTTTTTGACGCCTGTTAAATGACTGTGAAATAGCGCGTCCTGTACTTGTTTCCAGTCTGCCAAACTGGAAGAAGCCATATAACGGACATCTTATTAGCCTCGTTTTTTTTTTGGTCCGTACTGTAAATTACGGATCCTCGTTTTTTTTCCATCGATTTATGGCCCAAGCGCGAAATCGATGGAAAAAGACTCGGTCCGTAATTTACCGTGGAATCAAACCACTATGAGATGAAGCCGCGTTTCCCAAGCTTATCATTTTCTTAAAAATTTAGCTAATTGTGTGGATAGCATGCTATTTCACTGTTTTTATGATGCTTAAAACTTCGTTTCAAAATATCTCAAAAACGCTCTCATAGAATTTGTTCAAACTTTGCCATAATTGAGGCAATTATGGCAGGTACAAACTCCCTTAAGCGATTTTTTTTAAAAAACTCTTGGTACAGAGAAACAAAAAGATAAATAAAAAACGTAATGGCATCGTTACGTTGCTATGGCGACTCCGATTGCAATAAAACCCAGATCATAAGAAATTTTCATCTTTATATAATACAGTTGTGGTAATCTTTTTCCCATATCTTTACTCATGGCGACGTAGTTAATGCTCAAACTTGGGAGGTATCCCCCCAAAAAAATCCAGTCGAGCCACCTTAAATTGTAGGAACCACTTTCCTTGAAACTCAGAAGCTTCCTGCACGATTACGAAGTGAAATAAGAGCGATTACTCTGCTACTACAGAAACCTCTTTCCCCTGCCATTTGGAAAAGAGGCCTTTGACTGCAGTGTACGGAACGATGAATTTTGAAACAACGTGAATTCACTTTTTAAAAGGCATTTCGCCACCGTCATCTTCGTTGTTGCTTTAACAAACACTCTAATATTAACGGGCAAGCTCATGTAAAAGATAACGTACAAAAATGAGTGAAGGATAAAAATATTCACATAGATATTCACAATATGAATACGAATTTATAAATCGATGGAGAGTACTGCATAAATTCAATCACGGCACTCTTTTCAAAAAGAGCCAATATTTACCGTCCTTTCAAATGCTTTCGTGATTCAGCTCTAGAACTGTAATTTGAAAACTCGAATAAACTATCTATCTTTATCAGTATCCTCATGATGGCGGCCGCGATCGATGATCGCGATCGATTTTGTCGTTTTAATAAATGTTTTAAGCCCGAAAAATTCCATATTTTTACAGCTTTTTTCTGCAGAACAGAGCACTGTTTACGCGCACAAAACTTCGTGTACAACACTGGACTGGTAAGAATTTCTCTTTCAATCAGAGGCCGAAACACAGTTTGGCCTTGTTTTGACTGGAACTGACAATTGGCTCCTCGTTGGTGTATTAGAACCTGTAAATCTCACGGGTGAGGTAAAACAAAGTATAGAACGAAATCAACACAATAGTACCAAGAAAAAGAAAACATTCAAAACAGCCTCTTTATTGCCTAAAGTAATTTTGATAGTTATGTATTTATATCAAATAAATATATAAATGTCTATCGGTGCAATATTTTGAATTCATTTAATTCCAGTGCCAGACAGTGATCAATCTTATCCGAAACGAAAATAGCAAGCTGAGTACAGAACTTTACAGTGTTCAGAAAGCAACTAAGGCTCAGCAAGTACAGTAAAAACCCGCATACAAGAACACCCATTTTCTGGGTTCAGGCTGATTGGGTTCTTATATATCGGGTATTTTAGGTGAAATCAGCCTGAAAGTGTTCTTAAGTGTTGTTAATTTTTTACTTCTAAAAAAAAGTAAGTTGTTATACATGTGCTATACACAGCAAGTGAAATTACTAGCATTTATACAGAGATCTTAGTGCAATACCACAGTAAAGCTACAGACACTGTTCCATTAAACTGCAAAGGGAAGAGTTTTTATATATAAAAACAATTTTCAATTTTCAGGCTGAATGTGTTCTTATATATAGGCTCCTTTTTTACCAAATTTCAGCCTGGGTGTTCTTAATCCACATGTTCTTGTATGCGGGTTTTTACTGTAGTGTACGCCTATTAAACAAGATCACTGAAAAGATATTGCTAAAGGCGGGCTTACTGGGCGCCTGCGTTTGTATTCAAGTCAATTTCTGAGTCCATTTCTTCTTCTTTCTTTGCTCCTAGTACATTTCTTTCCCAATTAACTGAGTGCCTCACAGGGAGCTGGGGCGGGGTATATACTCTATTTTCGATTCTCCCATAATACACTCTTCTTGCTTCCCTCGCCAAATTTTGAAAAAACTATTGTTTTCCAATGCTCCTGGGAGGCTTGCACTTTCCCAAGAGTATTTGAAGACAATAACTCCTGCAAAATTTAGGGGGCAAACAGAATGCTTTATGGGGCAAAACCAGGTCCAACTATCAATTTGAGTAGGCTACGTTTTTGCCGAAAAAATTTCTGCACCAAGGCCTTTTGCCCATGAAACGTCATCGCAAAATTGTTAACGCAAATGTTAAACACAAAAGGGCTTCGCGTTCACCGACACTGTTATATGCGAGTACCCCCTCCCCCAATTCCTAGGATGTCCCATCCCCCCTCCTGTTCAACATGCTTGGAGAAAAAAAGTACTTTAGGAACCCTGGGGCTAACCAGAGGATTTTAAAAGCAAAATTAATAGCCATTTATCTGGATTGTCATATAAGCAGCGCTAGTATCGGGTTTAGAGCTTCATAGCTATGTTCACACCATCAGCGACGGGAAGAAAACATATCATAACACGGCTGTCCTTGTGAATTTTCAAGTTTAAGTTGTGAATGGCTCTTGTGGACATATCTGAGGCGATCATCTCAGGATTGCAAACTCTTGAATGCCACAGAGCCTAAAGAGAAATAATCAGCCATGATCATACATACAAACTGAGAAATAAACTATAAACAAGTCCCTCATTTTCTCTTGCTATAGAATATACCGCAAGGAAAGTACGCGAATACGGTCTTTACGTACAAGTAATAATAATAATAATAATAATAATCAGGAGAGGAATATTCCAGGGGCATTCCTTATCCCCTTTGTTATTTGTGATTGCAATGCTACCTCTCAGCAGTGTACTGAACGAATCAGGAGCAGGCTACCAACTCAGTAAGGAAGAGGGCAAGATAACCCATTTAATGTTTATGGACGACCTGAAATTATATGGAAGAAATGAGAAGGAAATTAACTCACTTGTCCATACTGTCCGGATGTTCAGCAGTGACATTGGTATGGATTTTGGAATTGAGAAGTGCGCAACCATGGTAATGAAAAGAGGCAAGCTGGATAAGTCAGAGGGCATAAGATTGCCTGATCGAAGAATTATCCGAGGTATTGGAGATGATGTTGAAGGTTATAAATATCTGGGGGTGTTGGAGGCCGATGACATTATGCATGACGAAGTCAAGAGAAGTATGAAGAAGGAGTACATTAGGAGAGTGAAGAAAACTTTGTCCTCAAAGCTAAATGTTGGTAATGTCATAAAGGCTATTAACAGCTGGGCTGTATCTCTACTTCGGTACAGTGGGTGGATTGTAAATTGGACAAAGAGTGAGCTTGCTGAATTGGATCGTAAGACCAGGAAACTATTAACCATCCATGGCGCTCTTCACCCCAGGTCCAATGTAAGCTGCTTGTACCTACCAAGAAGAGAAGGAGGGCGTGGACTAATTAGTGTTGAGGATGCGCATTAATATTGAAGAAAGAAATATCAATGTCTACGTCTGCCAGAGCCAGGAACGGTTGTTGAAAGCTGCATGGAAGAGGAAGAATGTCAATGAAATTGAAACGCCAAAGGAATATAAGGAAAAGATGAAGAGGAAAAGAACTGAGGACTGGTCTGGAAAGCAGCTACATGGGCAGTTCAAGAGAGAGACAGATGACCTATCTGGTGTGTCTTGGGAGTGGATAAGAACTGGTGAACTGAAGAAGGAGACAGAAGGGCTTATTTTTGCCGCGCAAGATCAGGCACTAAGAACAAACGCCGTAAAAGCCAGAATCGAAAACCAAAATGTATCATCCAAATGCAGAATGTGTGGTAGCCACGATGAGACTGCGCAGCATATTTTGTGTAGTTGCCCCAAGCTTGCGCAGACAGAATATAAAAAGAGACATGATGTTGTTGGGCGGGTCATTCATTGGGAGGTGTGCAAGGAATATGCAGTGACAAATGGTGCACTGCAGTGACAAACGGTATGAGCATTCCCCCAAAAGCGTAGAAGAGAATGAGGAGGTTAAACTGTTGTGGGACTTTACCATCCAAACAGACCGTGAAATCCATCACAGGAGGCCAGACATTGTAATTCAGAAAAAGAAGGCAAAGGAAACAATCATTGTGGACATAGCTGTTCGCGGAGATAGTATAATATACTGCAGAAAGAAACTGAAAAGTGTGAAAAGTACCAAGACCTGGCAAGAGAGATTCAAAGGATCTGGAAATCAAGGACAAAAGTGGTGCCAGTGGTTCTAGGTGCATTGGGTTCAGTGTCAAAGAGGCTGGCAGGCCACTTGGAGCAACTAGGAATTAAAAACCGAACAAGAACGATGCAAAAGTCGGCACTCCTCGGATCGGCACATATCCTCAGAAAGGTGCTGGAAGTCTGAGGTTTCGGGATGAGACTTGACTGGATATTTCTCCCCAGGGAAAATCCCTGTGCTAAATTTTACATAATAATAATAATAATAATAATAATAATAATAATAATAATAATAATAATAATAATAATAATTTACATTTATATGGCGCAAACCTCTATATGAATACATTCGGTTGCGCTTTACAATAATGTTACATTAAATTTATGTTAAAGGCGACTAAAGCCAAAATTAAATCTATTTAAGAGCTAAATTAAAAAGTTTTAACAGCAGTCTTAAAAGTGTCCAATGTCTTCATGTTGCGACTTGCCGGAGGTAATGCATTCCAGAGATAAGGTGCAGCTGACTGGAATGCACGGTCGCCAAGAGTTGGATGGGTCTTAATGCCTGGTAACTCGACGAACATAGACTCATTTGACTTGACCTTACAGAGTACCTGGATTGCTTTTTGATAGTAATTAAATCAATTAAATAATTAGGAGCTTGACCATATAAGCACTTAAATGTCAAAAGTAGAATCTTAAACTTAAAACCGAGCCGCGGCATTCTGTATCCGTTGGAGTTTCATGATATGTGAATTCGGGAGGCCATGTAGTAGACTGTTACAATAATCTATTCTACTGGTTATAAAAGCATGAACTAATGATTCGGTGACTGAACGACTTAAATATTTCCTAATTCTACGCATGTTATAAATATAATAGAAAGCGGATGAGCAAGTTTTGCTGAAATGACTTAGCACACTCATTTTAGAATCAAACCGGGTTCCTAGGTTTCGAACTTCACAAGATGCAGCAATTTAACATCAGTACCTTATCGGTCGGGGACTCCTACTGACTTTCTGAAATTGTTGTCGCGTTCCAATCAGAAGACATTCTGTCTTATCGAAATTCAGTTTTAACTTATCCGAATGAATCCACTGACTGATATAAGTAGAAGTATATATGCATCCTTTGACTGATACAAGTAGAAGCATATAATCCCAGAGCGTCTGACTACACCTATAAATGCCCAGCAAAAGAAAAGAAAATAATGGGGGAAGAAAACGACAGAAGCCGCGGAAAGGAGAGGAAGCGAACTTAGGTAGGAGTCCGGCTTCTTCTCGGCTGACGTTCGCACTATCCAGTTCTGCAAAGCCTCGACACAAATAGACAGACTGAGGCTATGTTCATACTATACCGGAAGTCATACCGGACTGATAGGGCTTCTGTTCACAAATACGAACGGTGATTTTGGCGCCATTTCTGTAACTGCGCCGCGCCGATCTCGAAAGTGGTGCGTCATACATCGTACAGGTTTTGTCGGCCACATTTTGGTGTAGTGTGAAGGTACTTGGACCGTAGCGGAAGTAAATAAGTAAGAAAGAGGACTGGAACCCTTTTAGACGGAAGTAAATATTCAGGAGCGAGGATTGGGAATTAGAGAACCAAACCCTCTCGGCCAACCGTTCCTCTACGATGTTCGATGTCAGCGCGTGAACGACTTGTTCCAGTTCTGTACCGTTACTGTTCATACTATACCGATAGCTTTTCGTGTCTGCACGAAAGGCACGAAAAACTGTCTGGTATCGTATGAACATAGCGGCTGAATCTCAGAACAGACTTTCGCGGCCTTTTTTTTTAATTTTTGATAAAAAGTAGTCAGCAAGCATAAATCCATCAACATCGCTGGAAAGAGGGCCTTAAATAAGGTAACTTACCAAGTTTAAAGGTGACACTTCCAAAGCAACATGAAAGATATTGCTCCACAAACTCGCAAAATTTTACAGACGTTTGTATGGTGGGGGCACGAACTTACCCCCCAACCCCCCACCACCACCACCACCACCACCACCATACAAACGTCTGCAAAATTCTGCGACTTTGCGGAGATGTATCGCTTCGTTGGTTTTCAACACATCACTTTCAAACTTGGCAGCTTTAAGGCGTTCTTTCCAGCCACGTTGACGGATTTTCGCTAACTGGTCCCAGTGAAAAGTTGAAAAACCGTGAAAGGGTCTATTGTTTTACGCAGCAAAGTTTGGATTTAAAAATACTTATATCTTACATTGTCAACGACAACAATTCCCCCACTGCGCAACAGCTGCAGCGATTTCTCATAATACTGGTCATACTCCGTCTTGTCAGCGTCAATAAAAACCAGGTCGTAACTTCCACTCTCTCCTGCGTCTATCAGCTCATCTAAGGAAAGGTCACAAGATACTACTTATTTGCCATTCACCACTTAAAATCTATCATTCATGATTTGCAGCAATTGCCCTAGAAAGCGAGGCCAAGACCTAAGGTAATGACGAACTTTACGAGGAGATTCGAACAAGAACCGGTAGATATTTCACAGAAATTTTGATTAAAAAAAAGAAAAAATTAACAGCAACAACAAAGACAATAGTGCAGAAAAGGTATAACCAGCTACTCCGGATTTCAGTTTTGGTAAATATAATCCTTAGGGGAGGGGATGTCATATTTGGGGTTAGGGTTAGACCCTGTGGCACCCAAACACCTGTTAAGTGCCTCCCTCCCCTACCCTGGGAACGAAATTTCATGTTTTCTGCCGTATTTGTCCTAGAGGATTCTAAAACGCATGTATGAATTATAAGACTTGCTGTTTAATAAGTACCATGATTAGTGTAACCCATCTTTACATAACGGGCCTGTTAAACTGACAAGTAGACATATTTAAACCTAGCCTGCATAGCAGAGCCGGGGGAAGAAAGGGAAACGGGGAGGGGGAACGAGAGCTCTCTTATCCCTTTTGCTTTTGTCCCTCCCCCTTCCGGCCTTCTTTACACCTGCCACATAGGCTATTCAAAACAAGTCTGAAAGTCTAAAACGGCTGTAACTTTCATGTGTCTTATTTTAAGACGTTCACGATTTCGTTGGTTCTTAAAGTCTTTCCGACCAAATTCCACAACCCACTTACTAAGAAAGCTTAGAAATATAGGATCAAATTTTAGATGAAACTGCTTAGACTAATCAACAGTTTTAGCTCATAATTATAATGTCCCTTACCTAGAGTGGTGATCGCAGATTGTAGCCTCAAATCTATCTTCGATTCAACCCCTGCCTTTACAAATATGATTCACTGTTAGATTGGCTCTATACACCCCAGACAATCCCGAAATGAACTCAGTAAATTCAATACGGTCTTTTAAAGGTGTTTTGAAACAATTTTTCGGAGACCTTACCCATATTTGTCCCATCGCTAACAAACAAGTGTCTGTTTGTCAAAATGCAGTTTTTAAATTAAGACTGATATCACTATGACAACAATAGACGAAAAACTTTGAAATCGATAAAAGTCGAATTTTGCGCAATCTAGACCTGCTACTGAAAATCCGGCACCAGGAACTTTAAGTGTGATGTTTGGCAAATGACCTCCGTGAGAAGTAAAAAATTCTGTATGTTTGAATTCAAATAAAACGTAAATATATTTCAAACCTTATATTTCAATAGCGTTCATAAATTGCTTTAATAAAAAAGTTCTAAAAAACTCAAATTGATAATCTTAAGTGTCAGAATACTGCTTAATATCATATTTCGCCGCTGGGAAATTTTGGTGTATTTTCTCTCTCACGGTCCTGAAAACTAACCTGTTTTCTCATCACCTGTCTCAGTGCAACTTTATTCTAAATTTGACTTTTAGCGCTTTTCTGTATATCTCTCATCAAATAATCTTCATGATGTATAATAATGTAAGAAACTTTCATTAAGATTGATTCATTGCAACGCCTTGAATACACTGCCTTCTACATGTTTCTCAAAATCGTTATTAACAAATAAATAAATACAAAATATAAACTGACTGTGAGGGGTAACAGAAATTACTGGTGAACTAATAGTTTACGTTGTGCCACATAAATCAGTGATAAATAAGGACAGAAACCCTGGTAATTCAAACTCGAATAATTCAAATTCTCTCACTAATTTGAACTAAAAAAAGTCTCGTTTCCTTGGATTTCACTCCACGTTTCATTCATTTTTACTCATTAACTCGAGTAGCAATATGATTTTAACAGTGCAATGACAATGATTTTAAAAGGTCACAAGTTCTAATTTTGAGAGTGCCAAGATAACTTGTGGGAAGAGTATTTGCTTCCTGAGGATGGAACCTTAATTTCAGCCTTAAGACCTTTGGCCTTCAAAATATGTATTGCAACAAGATTCTGGTAGCAATTAATTTTAAACATACTTTATTTTTTAAGCAGTTTAAATTTTCTCAGACATGTGAAAACCTTCAAGTAAAGAAATAAACTGTTTGATAATTAAACTAACTAAACTAACTAATAATTGAAAAACTGACGAAACCATTAATTGTGCAATACACCAGCACATCACATTGAGAACCTCTACTAAGCTTCTTGTCATATCCACAATGTGTCAATGTAGTAGTACATGCATGGCGTACATGAATATGACCTGCTGCTGCTGCCCCTCAAAGACAATAAACATTTTCCTACCTCTTCAAAGTACTGCTGAGAATTAATCTGCATCAGATATTTGTCTGTTATGTCACAAGCCACAACTTTTCCTCCTGGGGGAAGCATCGTAGCCATGCTTAATGTGTTATAACCAGTATACACCCCTGTAAGTTACACAAATGTTGACAATGTAAACATAAAATACAGGTAAACATGTTTCTTTTTTCAACCTTACATGCATGCATTTCATTAGCTATGAATGGTCTGTCATACCTTTACATAAAAGGGTACAGATTTCACAAGTTGAAGTATATTAAAGGGTAAGAAAAACTGTCATTTCAGTCTGTAAAAGGAATTAAACAGATACTTTTTATGGCTGTGAAAAAGTCAACAAAACTTTCTGAATAAGTGATTATTTATTCATACTAGAAAGACGGTGTATTTAAAGCAGTTTAAAGGGATTTGCAGTGTTCTAAACCATGGAAGGTATGTGAAAGGTGTACCTTTTCTCTCAAAAATGGTATATAAAAAGGTGATGGGTTGGACCTTGGCGGAGCATCCCCGAAAACTTTGTTGAGCACTCCCTCCCCCTGAACCCAGAATAATTCACATCATCTGAGCTGTGCTTGACCAAACTAACTACCTGCACAAAATACTCTTCGCTTTTGAGGAGTTAAATTTTGTTAGAGCAGACAACTATAATTTGTACTGTTCACACTGAACTGACTTATGTGTACAATAATTGGTCCTACCTACTCATCTGAAATTCAAGTTCGGTCCTACCGCAATAATATTATTTCAAACAATATTTGCGTCAAAATATGGTCCATAGATCAGGAGCACAGGAAAAAATAGTCAATAAAGCACATACATGTGGGTAATGATTAAGGTGTGTGGGAGCTACTGCAATGTGTTCCACCTTTAAATCAAAAAGAAGAATGGCATCCAACACCAGAAAAAAAAAAAATCATTTGTTTTCTACCAAATCAGTATCTGCTCAGGGATGTCCCTAAGAGCGGGCTGCCGGCTAATTCCACCGGCTGAAAAAGACCCAAACACTGGCTCAAAAGGCCCTAGAAAACAAAACCATTGCAGCTTGACCAGCAAAAAAAATAAAAATGCCAGCTTGACCAACAAAAAAACCTGCTTGACTTTTCCTTAGCCACATCCTTGTCTGCTTGGCCTCATTTGCATTATTAAAGCAGCAGAATAATTTTAATGCAGTAATAGATAAGCACCCTTTATGAAGCAGCTAGGGCACAATAACTAGAAACAAAAAAGAAATGGGTGTTCATTTGACCTTTGACCTACAGTCTGCTCAGAGGTTCATATGAATTTTTGCATGGGGAGAGTTTGCTAAAACAAGGTGCAGGCATAAAGATAGTATATATTTCTAGATGAGTTGGTAGATTGGCATGTGTTTTTCAATAATATATGCTGTGACTACTTATTGTATTTGCATGCATAATTGACATTAATTGGTCTGGGGTTTTGGGTATTCAGGAGTCTGAAGTCTTTTTAGCCAGGTATACATGTACAGTATATTTTTGATGTCACAATACAGGTATTTTAAAAAGTATCTTGATTTTCCTGAATTTTTGGTGTTTGGTATTTAGACACCAATTTTTGTACACTTTTCCATTTATAAATGCACGTTGACACGGTGATTGAAATATGCTCACTAGAATATTTGCAATGGGCTGGTAAAAGAGGGAATATTGGAAAACGCTCGTGATCGACAGCAGTGGCCAGCAGAAGTTATTCACTGAATCTTTATCGCTCAATCACATGATAATATCATTTTTAGGGAAAAGGTACAGTTGACTCTCTCTTAATGAACACCTCTATAAAACGGACACCTCTGTAAAACGGACACACACAGTTAGTCCCTGCCTTTCTTTACTCCCTATATTTGACTCTCTATAAGATGGACACTTAGTACTGGTGCCAAAGGTGCATGTCTTAGAGACAGTTGACTGCATGCTGTTTAGTGATTTTATACAACCAGAGCTTCTCATATTTTGCGCAGTCATGGAGCCATGAAATTCTCAAAAAACATGCAAAAAAAGTAACGCAAAATTTAGAAGAAATCTTATCAAATTCGTGTCTGAATAACATATTTGAAACTTATCTCAGCTGTTGGGGCAGTTTACCTGCCGTAAACTTACAAATTTATCTTGAAAGTTCATCACTGAAACTTGCAAACAATGTCCCGAAACTACCAGGCGTAGATTATGTTGTGAAAAACTGGGCACTAGCCATGATGTTAAAGGCCTTGCCATTGGTTCATTTCTGGAGCGCATTGTTGTTGAAAGAGCAAATGATGACATCTCTTAGAAAAACGTTAAAAACGCTGGTCTCATCAGTGCAGACAGCCCTGAAAATAACCACAAAATCGGCCGTTTTTTAAGATTGCTTTTCGGTGAAGTTTGCCTCGAAAATTCCCACAATATTGCCATGAAATCGGCCAATTTTTCCCCAAATTTGTTCCTAAAATTCCCATGAAATTTGACTTTTTTCCCCATGACATATCAGAAGCCCTGTATAATCGATATCAAAGATGTTACAATTATTTTAAATATGTATATTACGACATGTATGTTGTGGTTCAATAATATTTTATCCTTGGTTTAAGTTTTATTTTCTTGTGTTTCAAACTCATTATCATGTTATTATCATACATTACCATACCTAAAAACAAAAGACAATAGAATTTGAACCAAGGATAAAATTGAACCACAATGTACATGTATTCTAGTTATGGGGAAAAATAGGGTACAGCTGTATATACTGGTATCTCACTACCCCCAACCAATAACCCCCAGACCAGGCCTGATTGGTGGATAGTACTTAAGCCTTCACTTGTTCATGTGTTTTTTACTCAATACATAAAACCTTTTAGACATGACACTAACTATAGTAACTGCATGCACTCCTGGTAGCCTTCATAGCAACACAAGTTCATACCCTGATTTATCTTACCTATTTCAATAACCTTCTTAGCTTTCAATAACTGCATAAATAGCCTCATAAGTTGTGATTCATCAGCACTACACATCATGCCTTCACGTCTTTCAGTTGAACGAGCAGTTGCCTGCAATATCAACATAGAGAGGACTTGCAATGTACTTTTTAATTTACTTTTTCACATATACCACAATTAAGTATAAAATGTTTTGCAACATATTTTATCATTTTCAATTCTTAATCATAAATTGTTTTTTTTAAAATTCTAATTGATTGAGAACATGTTTTCTAATTTCTTATTCCATAATAACACATGATATCTGAAGAAAAAACAAGGCACTGTGACATAATTATGCAATAATTCATCACAGAGCAGAAAGGAGGTGACACAATCACATTCCATTCCTCAAATAATACATTTCAATTGCAAAAACTCATTAAAATGATAATTCCTACTAATTTTCTTTGTTGGGGAAGTTATTTCCACAACTTGTGGTATTGCTTTCATCAGGTTTTCAAATGCTCAAAAGCAAAACGCTCCCCCTGCGGACTTGTCCTGGTTTCAAACGCTTTCACCCGTTTGGACTGTGCAACCTTCGCATATGTTTTTGAAACATAACATACAAATGACAAAAGAGCAGTAAAGGTGTTTTGCAGAACCCCAAATGGCCACCAAATGCCAAATGACTCTGGAGTTAAGTGATTAGGGTTAGGAAACTGAGTGAATCAAGTTTCAGGTTATTTTCCCCAGTATAATGACCCTAAATGGAACCTGATTCACTCAGTAGGTAAACACCAATCTCTAATCTTCATAGTCATTCGGCATTTGCTGTTCTTTGAGCATTCTGCAAACACCTCTGATGACAAAGAAGTTGAGTGAGCCAGAAACAGAGAAGTTCCTTTTGCAGAGGTCACTTTCCACAGATCACAATTACAGGTCTCTGATTCATTGATAGGTAACGATAAACCAAACAAATCCCCCTCGATCAAAAACAACATTTTGGTTAAGGATTAGGGTTTAAGATCAAGGAGACACTTTTGGTGATGCTAATTTAAGTGAAGCACGATGACATGTGGAATGGATTCTGTGGAATGTGACCAGTAAAAGGTATGTTGTGGTTCAATTTAGTTCAATCCCTTTGTTTTTGGTTATGGTAATCAGTGGTAATGTACGATAATCAGTCTAAAACAAAGGGAAACAAAATTTAAATCAAGGATAAAACTGAACCACAACATTTACATAAATTTGTACTGAAGGAAGTAGGTATAGCGTTCGATCATTCCCTTTTCTTCAATGTAAGTTTTGTTAGGCTTACAGAACTTGTAAAATCTCACCTCTCTAAGTTTCCTCAGCGGGGTGGGTTCTCGCATGCCATGTTCTAACAGATATTGCTTAACAACGTCATTGGTTTTCCGCTTGTTGTGAGAAAATATTTTCTTATACTGCCTACCTATAACATATCCAACAGCTACAGAGGATAGTGCAATCCCCACAGTGCCGAATAGTAACTTATTCTCACTGAAAAAAGACATTTAAGGTAAAAGAACGTGCTAATTCAAGTGATGAAACCTTGTCGGAGACTCAGCCTAGTCCCCAGGCGTTTTCGGCTCGGTCATTCCTGGACTCTACCATGAGCTGTGACGTCATCTAGAGATACAGGGCGCTTTCCATTTACGAAAAAAACCCGGAAATTTCGGTGGTAGCAAAATTGGAATTTCCGATTGGTAAAAAGTTGTTCCATTTGGTCGTAAACCCCGGTACGTGGCCGGGTGCCCGACCGTGGACTGAGGAACTGGTCAGAACCAGAGAAACGTCAATGGAACAAACCATTCCGTTCGGAACACGAATTGTTTATAAACGGGATTGATTAATTTTATAGTATTTTCATTTTTAGTGAAGAATTTTTTGGGGGGACGAACGGGACTTAAAACGTTTTCCATCTCTTCCGAACGAGAAGAAATATCTGGAAATTTTGACTAAATGGAAAGCGCCCACAGTTACAAGAGTTGAACAGTTCAACCGGAAGTGGACTTTTTGCAGCATTGGGCTGTGGTTTGGTTGAAACTCTTAGGTAAATCGTCTTTGTAGGAGAAAAGAAACTCAGCAATACAAATTTGTTAGTGTTCAGGAATATAAAAAGGGAGAAAAACTCAATTCCGGTTGACGTGCGTCGCTCAAAAACGTCTTTGCTTAAGCTCCCTAGTGTTATGCTTCGGATAAATGTCCGCCTTATCCTCAGAGAAGGGAGGAAATGCAACTTCAACTTCAACTTTATTTAACGCATTTATACATGGCGGACAGTAAATAAGCTCACGTTCACCGCCTTCTCTCCCTTCTTCGTTTGGTTAAAGCCATAGCCACAGGGAAAACAGTGATTGAAAGTATGCAGTCTTTAGGAATGGACAAGTTTCGACTGGCATTTACCCGATTTCTCGCTTTCTATTCTGACAATCCTTCTGGACTTTATGATGGCGAAACACCGGCGAAATGACAAGGTAAGGCAAGTTTCGCCACTCACCCCTCGACCGAACCTGAATGGCCTCCAAAACTTTTAACACGATTCAGTAGCTGAAGGATTGAACTACACAGTGATATGCAGGAAAGTCTGTAAGTGTGAGCCACTTTTGAGATTTAATCCACTGAATTTGGCTAAAATCGTATGTTTCGCTAAGTGGGTCAAAGGGGCTAAGTGTGTTTCCTCAGATTTTCTAAACGAAAAGGTGTTGCTGATTCTGACCTGTATTATTTTAAAGACTAAGGCTCAATTAAAATAACTAGTAAACTGGAAGCTTTGGGTTGCACTCTTTTATCCGGAACAATCGGTTGAATTTTGACAAAATTTGCATATTTCACAAGCATCTCAGGTCCTCATTTGGCGCCGAAAGAAAATTCGTGAAAAAAAAATTACAGGAGCGAATTTCTCCAATCTAGTTACATATTTGTTATATACTTATTAAAAGAAGTCTACAGAAAAATTATGAGCGAAATCCATTTTGTGGACAAAACTCGATATGAGGATCTTATTTTTGTATCTCTTCATATCGAGAAGATGTATCTGGCGGGGTAAACCACACGTCAATTATTGCAAAAGTGTTATGCTTCGGATAAATGCCCGCCTTATCCGCAGAGAAGGCAGGAAAATGCAACTTCAACTTCAACTTTATTTAACGCATTTATAGTAATTACAATAGACTGGCCCGCAAAATAGCAATTGCTAATCTAGGCGGCCCAGTTAAAAGAAGAATTTTTACAATAATTCTTATTTCTATCATAGTTTGCAGGCCTGTGTTGAACTACTTGATTCCGGTGTTGTGGTTTAACTTGTTGGGATTTCGGTCTGCTTCAGTATATATTTTCTTATTAATGCGTCTCTACAGGCAGTATAAACTGTATTAGCGGAGCGGCAAATGCTGTATACAGGGTCACAGTCGGGTCCAATCAACTCCCAGACATTCACTACGTCTGTTGCTTAACTCATAAGTTCTGTATCCAAACAGAAATATGATCCATCCCATAAAATATCAAAAAAGCGGAACAGGTTAAATCATTTGCACAATCATGCATAATCATACTGTCCAGAATAAATTGCAGATAAATAAGAGAACCAGATCAGACATACAAAATATGAGTAACAGATTTTAAAACACTCATTAAACATGAACCGCTTTTAGTTTTCAGCACCTGTAGTATTAGCAGCTTCTATTGGAATACTGCGCTAAAAATCCTTCATTCACTAGCAACTCACCATTAATTACGATAAAAAATTGCCGTTTATCTCGATGCTAGGTAACTGATCTAACCCTGACAAAAAAGTCAAATCCCAAAAAAGGGAAAAATGAAATAGTAAACAGATATCACCCAATAAATAATTTTTTTATTATTTCAAACAATAGAATTACATTGTTTATAAATTTTACTCCCTCTTCATGCCCAAGTGCAAAACAACTTTCTAATTTTAATTTCTAGTAGTAATAATTATAAGAAAGTGTTGTTTACGAAGTGATTTCCTTTAAGTTCGTCGTTTACCGGAAAACACTTTACAGAGACAAATGTCCCCCTTGATAATACACTCGACATGTACAACCCGGCAGCAGCGATAAATTGAAGAACAAACTGGAAGACGAAACTTCGCGGGTCTTGATAGTTTACTTTAAAAAGTGTCAGGGAAAGAAAATTATGTCTATTAAACGACACAATTTGCATACACAAATTTCTTGTTGCTACAGGGGTTTTTTCCATGGGAATTTAAATAAAATCGACAAATATATCATTCTATGACATCTACTAGCTAGCCTCATGATACTTTGATATGAAAATGTGAAAAATGTCTGTTCGAAAAAGCAGAAAAACGCCACTTTTTTTTTGCTAACTGGTTCTTTCTTACATGATACAGCTTTAACTCCACACTTCTCACACGGTACAGAACACTCTAAAGGTACTTGCATATTACAGAGACCAAATTCTTTGTTTTCATCTAACGTCCAGCTTATTGATCCAGATGGTAGACTAGTCATTGTTAAAATTAGGGAAGGCGAGGAGGATCTTTTCTTAGCCTCTGTTAAAAGTGACGTGCTGAATGCGGGATTTATGACCAACTATTTCCAAGTTTCTCGTGGCGTCTGTCAAGGGTGCCTTCTGAGCCCTCTATTGTTTGTTCTATCAGTTGAATTGTTAGCCCTCAAAATACGTCAAGATCAACTCTGCAGGGGCATTCCCCTTCCGGATGGACAAAATGCCAAGATTTCACAGTTCGCGGATGATACAACGCTAATTCTTGAAGATACCATATCTCTTAGAAAGGCTATGAATATAGTTAATTCTTTTGGAGCACTGTCTGAGTTGCAATTAAATAAAAAGAAAACTAAAGCCATGTGGATTGGTTCGTCAAGCAAAAACAAGTCAATGCCTATAGAATTCGAGTGCCCAAAAGAACCTATTAAATTTTTGGGTACCTTTGCTCTCCCACGACGCAGTTAGCAATAATAAAAATAATTTCTTTACTAAAATAAGGAAAATGGAAACCAATCTTAATATATGGTTGTCGCGTGATCTGACTCTCTTTGGAAGAACAATGCTTGCAAAATCTCTAGGTTTGTCTCAACTAGTTTACGCTGCTTCAATGCTCTCTGTCCCAGAAGCAGCGATTCAACAGACTCAGAGGAAACTATTTGCGTTTTTGTGGAAGAATAAGACCGATAAGGTAAAGAGACAGGTTTTGTTCCGTCCCTTATCTAAGGGCGGTTTAAATTTTCCTTGTTTTCGGACTGTCATTAAAGCGCTACGCCTCTGTTGGATAGGGAGACTTTTAAGTAATCCACATGACACTTGGACAGCAATTCCCAACTTTCACTTTGAAAAACATGGTGGACTCTTGTTTCTACTTAATTGCAACTACAGTGTCGAAAAGTTAGATAAGAAAATTCCCTTATTTTATAGGGAACTACTTGAATACTTTCAAGAATTGCGTAGCAACTGCGAAGATCCGATACAGCGCGAATTTATATTATGGAATAATAAATCGGTGTTTTGGAAGTCTTGGCGTGATAAAAATGTCTTGTTTGTGCAAGATCTGCTGAACAATCAAGGTAATTATCTATCCCGACAAGAATTCAGTAATAAATATAACATCGAGGTTAATTTTCTGCAATACTACCAAATCATTACAGCCATTTCAGCGTCCCGGCTCAAAAGTTACGCCTTCACTCATCTAGATCTCGGAAAACTGAACTCGATTTCTGAAAATGTCGACTTCCAGATATCTAAAGATGTTAGTTTAAACTTAAAGAAAACTTCGTGCAAGCAGTTTGACAAATTGTTTACAGAGAACATTAGTATTGAACCTACTGCCGTTACAACATGGCGAAAACATTGTACTGTGGTCGCTGACAAGTGGGAGCAAATTGAAAACAATTATAAAATCACTCGAGATAATAAGCTAAGACAATTTTATTTTAAATTGTTACAGAGAATACTAGTTACTAACAAGGAACTGACACGCTTTGGGATAACTGATTGTACTATGTGTGTTATGTGTGGCGAAAACGATTCTATAGAACATACTTTCTTTGAATGTCGCTCTTTTCTGAAATTATGTGACGAATCCCTTCAGTGGTTCAATATATCTCGCAAAACCATTTTAAACTCACGCCGCTTCAAGTTTTTCCCAATTTACCAACCCCAGCTTTCAATCTTTCTAATAAACAAACCAAGGATTTGTGTCTTCTTCTGTTATATGTAAAGCAGTACTACTATGGATGTAAATCAATGCAAAAGAAAACAGACACCTCTGAATTTATATCTAAATTTATTATGCAGCTTGAAATAGAAGTTTGACATGATAGTGCCACCCTCCTCTCAGCTTTATATGTATATTAATGTAATAAATTAGCTTTAATATGTGTAATCGATAGAAGTATTTTAATGGCCAATACAGGAACATTTATCTAAGTGCACAATTGTAAGTATTGTAACGTACTTTTGTTTAATAAATAAAATTTAAAAAAAATGAAAATAAATAAAAACTCCACACTAGTCTGATGCTATTTTTCCATTTCCACCTTTCTCAGTTTTTCACCTGGGCATTACATTCTCTGCTCAAGCATTTCCATGGTGTCGGCAAAAGGCAAGAGTCTTATTTCATCGAAAAATCTCTTGACGGCTAAGCGGATCAGAGCCCTTGGAAGAATACTGTGTGTAGGGTGCCGAAAAGTGACTTTTTCCCGTTCACATTAAAAAAATTATCTCGAAAATTAATCAAATGAAATTTTAAAATGCCGCTTAAGTCTTTCTATTCATGTCGTAATTAGGTTCTTATTTTTCAAAATGAAACTACAAAATGAAAGTAACACAACTACATGCAAAAGTGGCGGATTGAAAGTAAGAATAACTATTTTCTATTGAATTGTACCCCCTTATTATTTTTTATGAAGCTGTTTAAGTTTTTCACCTGCTAGACGTTAGAAAGCAAACGGCTCAAGAAGTTCTTGATCCATAAAGGTTTTTCAATTTGCGAGGTGTTGCGGGCTTTTGTGGGGGAATCAAAAACCTTGTTTGCAGTGTGCAATGCTTCATGTTGCCCCGCTTTCATGACTAGTAAGCCCCTATATATGGTAGAGATGAACTTACGTTCGCTCTTTCCAGCATGTAGACAACACTCTAAGATCGTGGTGACTATTCAAATTAAACCTCGGAAGCAACAAATTTCAAATGATACTTTATGGCTTTAAGTAAGTTGTAGATGAAATTTGGAATCTTGGCTTCTTGAAAATGAAACTGGAGACCACTTTCAAAGGTGCACAATGTGGAACATGAGTTGAAATGAGTTTCAGTTCTACTGCATTCAAACTGTTTTCGAAAATCTATAATTTATATACAAGAGAGGATAAAGGGGACAGAGAGGGCATCCCCCATACACACCCTATTCCATAGGTAATTCGTCTCGAGTTATTTTTAGAATCGGGATAAAGTTACCTCGCGAGCGCTGCGTGGATGTTTCGTGGAGGTTTCGCTGAGTGAGTAAACGCCGTGCAAAACATGTCGGGCGAAAGGCAATGAAAGCGTAAAGAGATCGAGAGCATTTCTGAATATTGACGCGAAATGAGTCGGCGCTCACCTGGGAAAAGGGAATCGCTAGACTCTTTGACAACCCGTGAAATCAGTTTAACTCGAAGTTGCCGTAACCTCGGTGCTTTAATAAAATGAGAACTTTCGCCAGTCTATTGAAACCGGTCGTTTAAACATTAAAGCAAGTAGGACGCCAAGTGTTATTTGTGTTGAATAATAAAGGACTAATAAAAGAATACATGTCAAACCAGAAATTGCTCTCTTCAAACTGTAAATTATAAATGATCCTGAGAGAATATTCAGTGTGTGAAGGATTTCCCTGCTGTACTGTTAGCTCTATACAAGAGAGGAAGGGCGATTCTTTTTTAATTTCCATTTCGCTGACACCGCTTTGGTAGAAATCTCTCTTCGTCGACAAAACGAATAGCAATATTGCTCTCCGCGTCTTCCGCCATTTTTTTCAGCGTCAGTTCGTGAAGGACGCGTGGCTCTGAGCGTTGGTCATCCACTCGGAACACAGTCGCGCTATGTGATTGGCTGTTGTCTAATCCCCCTTGGGATCTGTGGTCTTAAAAATAACTCGAGACGAATTACCTTTGGAATAGGGTGTGTATGGGGGATGCCCTCTCTGTCCCCTTTATCCTCTCTTGCTATATATTTATAAGAAAAAAAAGGTATAATTTTCATTAGAACATCCTCAAAAAAAAATAATAATGATAAAAATCTGGCTAAGCTAGTCCGAGGCTACAACATTTATACCCACAATCAAATTCAGCGAAAGTGCTTGATTTTTATAACTTTGCCGCGTCGATAAGTACTCTTAATTATCGACATTTTCATACAAGGCTTACTGATCTTGAAAGAGACCACTTCGAATATTGACATGTTTATAAACAGTTGCCTCGTATGACTTTAATACAGAATCTTAGCTTGCTAAAAGCAGCTTTTAACAACTTGTGGTTCCAATTCTAAGAAAGCTTGATATTTGAATGTAAGACAGAGAATTGTGAATTTGAGAATCGTGGTATTGAACTGTAAATTTCACTCGCCAGCTTAACTTAACGGTTTTTACGACAGGCATAAGATCTATAATGGCCTATCACTGCTAGACGGTGGCTGCGCGCGTCCATTGAGTTCTGACCAAAGGCCGTAGATGTCGTAGATTAGCCGTGGTTTGGTGCCCAGGTGTAGAATTGAACTGGGTTTGCCGTGGTTGACAAACGCCACATCTAATGTTAACGAGCTACAACCAGTTGCAAAAATACTTGTAACACTGTACCTTATTTTGGCCGAAATAGCCTGTCTATGATCTAACGATAGTGGTTCTCTCCCCCCCACACACACACCCCCAGGTCAAAGTTGCTACTGATCAATATAAGACTACACGAAAAAAATAGAGGAACAACTTTGAATGAAGGGGAAGAGGGGGTGGGTTTTTTTTCTCACAGATGTGTGAATAACAACTTTTTTTTATTTAAAAAGGCCGATTTTTTGTCGGAGTGTCTCAACATTTTTGTAGCAGTTAGATAAAAAAGAGAGACAAAAACACAATCATGATAAATCATCACACTTTATTTCAACTGAAACGAAGCGCAATACACACACATAACGCCAATACAAAGCATAAATGCTGACTGTTGTGTCACAGACATATATACTGCTCACTAACTAATGATAGAAAAGCAGGAAGCCTCTCCTTAAGTGTATGTGTTCAGGCATCCCTATAATCAAAGAAAATTTTTAAAAAGGTTAGTTTTGAAGACTACTGCCGATTGAATCTAATTTTCCTGTTATGATCCAAGATGGCCATATATCATTGTGAATGACGTCTCTGGTATCCCGGTTGCGTCACATTCCATACGGTATGTTATTATTCATTCAAGATATTTCTCCGTGTCTGATTGGCTAAAATCCCACGCATAATTCATCATAACCAGCTATTGTCGACCAACTTTGAAAAAATTTTGCGATACGTGAAAATTGCTAGATTATTGAACCGTTTACCAAGAAGACCTGGGAACGAGGTTGAGTTGTTTTGGTTGTGACTAGAAAATGTCGGAACATTTCACTCGTTTCAAGAGTAAGAAATAGGCAAACTATGGGCTAAAACAGCAAGAACTGCAAGAACACATCTCGACAGACTACATCTACTATTTGGGGAATATTTGCACACCTGAACAACCCTATATCTTGTAACCTTGCCGATAAACATGCACTACATGCACTATCGAAGATGAACTTTTAAAATCGATGGAGGTAAGCATGTTTTAGCTTGTTTTTAAACTAGGAATTATTTTGAATTATCTTGGAGGGTTTCCATAATTCTTCAGATGATGATATAGCCTAGCCTCATTCAATAAGTGTTAATTGTTATATGGCTGCGTCTGTTTTCGCCATGCGATTGGTCAATTTGCGGTCCGTAACTTGCTATACGGACCAAAATTTCAAAGAAAATGCTCATTTCGGAGCTCTAAATCTCTTTATCTGGGAAAACAGGTTTAAATAAAGTCATAAGACGTCTGTCAACCTTGAGGACTAAAATGTTGACTTTGTCCTTCAACAGTTTAAACCGGGTTTATTTGTGAACGAAGGCGATGAAGAAACTAACTCGTAATCTTATCGAAGAGGATTCTAGTCTGTTTGAAAATTTTACCGTAGTACACAGTTAAGAAGACGAAATCGACTGGCAGAGATTCGAGATGTTTTGCCTAGGAGAAAATGAGTAAATTCCTTCGACAAATATGATAACAAACATACCTGCACCTGATCATCTTGACGACATTGCGCCACCGTCATCTTCGTTGTTGCTTTAATAAACACTCCAATATTAATGGGCAAGCTCATGTAAAAGATAACGCACAAAAATGAGTGAAGGATAAAAATGTTCACATAGATATTCACAATATGAATACGAATTTATAAATCGATGGAGAGTACAGCATAAATTCAATCAATATTTACCAATACTTACCGTCCTTTCAAATGCTTTCGTGATGTTCAATTCAGCTCTAGAACTGTAATTTGAAAACTCGAATAAACTATCTATCTTTATCAGTATCCTCATGAAGGCGGCCGCGATCGATGTATCTCTGAGCTTCCGCTAAAAACGCCTCCTCTGCAGGCTATTTTTTTTTGTCGTTTTAATTAATATTTTAAGCCCGAAAAATTCCATATTTTTACAGCTTTTTTCTGCAGAACAGAGCACTGATTACGCGCACAAAACTTCGTGTACAATACTGGACTGGTAAGAATTTCTCTTTCAATCAGAGGCCGAAACACAGTTTGGCCTTGTTTTGACTGGAACTGACAATTGGCTCCTCGTCGGTGTATTAGAACCTGTAAATCTCACGGGTGAGGTAAAATAAAATATAGAACGAAATCAACACAATGGTACCAAGAAAAAGAAAACATACAAAACAAAGGGAAAAGGTAGCCTTTTTATTGCCTAAAGTAATTTTGATAGTTATGTATTTATATCAAATAAACATATAATGTCTATCGGTGCAATATTTTGAATTCATTTAATTCCGGTGCCAGACAGTGATCAATCTTATCCGAAACGAAAATAGCAAGCTGAGTACAGAACTTTACAGTGTTCAGAAAGCAACCAAGGCTCAGCAAGTAGTGTACGCCTATTAAACAAGATCACTGAAAAGATATTGCTAAAGGCGGGCTTACTGGGCGCCTGCGTTTGTATTCAAGTCAATTTCTGAGTCCATTTCTTCTTCTTTCTTTACTCCTAGTACATTTCTTTCCCAGTTAACTGAGTGCCTCACAGGGAGCTGGGGCGGGGTATATACTCTATTTTCGATTCTCCCATGATATACTCTTTTTGCTTCCCTCGCCAAATTTTGAAAAAACTATTGTTTTCCAATGCTCCTGGGAGGATTGCACTTTCCCAAGAGTATTTGAAGACAATAACTCCTGCCAAATTTAGGGGGAAAACAGAATGCTTTATGGGGCAAAACCAGGTCCAACTATCAATTTGAGTGGGCTACATTTTTGCCGAAAATATTTCCGCACCAAGGCCTTTTACCCATGAAACGTCATCGCAAAATTGTTAACGAAAATGTTAAACACAAAAGGGCTTCGCGTTCACCGACACTGTTATATGCGAGTACCCCCTCCCCCAATTCCTAGGACGTCCCATCCCCCCTCCTGTTCAACATGCTTGGAGAAAAAAAAACTTTTAGAACCCTGGGACTAACCAGAGGATTTTAAAAGCAAAATTAATAGCAATTTATCTGGATTGTCATAAGCAGCGCTAATATCGGGTTTAGAGCTTCATAGCTATGTTCACACCATCAGCGAAGGGAAGAAAACATATCATAACACGGCTGTCCTTGTGAATTTTCAAGTTTAAGTTGTGAATGGCTCTTGTTTCCATATCCGAGGCGATCATCTCAGGACTGCAAACTTTTAAATCCCACAGAGCCTAAAGAGAAATCATCAGCCATGATCATGCATACATACATACAGAGACATGAAGTATACAAACAAGTCCCTCATTCTCTCTTGCTATAGAATATACCGCAAGGAAAGTACGCGAATACGGTCTTTACGCACAAATAGAAGCACATAATCCCAGAGCGTCTGACTACACCTATAAATGCCCAGCAAAAGAAAAGAAAATAATGGGGAAGAAAACGACAGAAGCCGCGGAAAGGAGAGGAAGCGAACTTAGGTAGGAGTCCGGCTTCTTCTCGGCTGACGTTCGCACTATCCAGTTCTGCAAAGCCTCGACACGAATCGACAGACTGAGACTATGTTCATACTGTACCGGAAGTCATACCACACCGGAAGTCATACCGGACTGATAGGGCTTCTGTTCACACATACGAACGGTGATTTTGGCGCGAATTCTGTAACTGCGCCGCGCCGATCTCGAAAGTGGTGCGTCATACATCGTACAGGCTATGTCGGCCACATTTTGGTGTAGTGTGAAGGTAATTGGACCGTAGCGGAAGTAAATAAGTAAGAAAGAAGACTGAAACTTGCTGAGACGGAAGTAAATATTCAGGAGTGAGGTTGGGAATTAGAGAACCAAACTCTCTCGGCCACCCGTTCCTGCACGATGTTCGATGTTAGCGTGTGAACGACTTGTTCCAGTTCTGTACCGTTACTGTTCATACTCTACCGATATCTTTTCGTGTCTGCACGAAAGGCACGAAAAGCTATCCAGTATCGTATGAACATAGCCGCTGAATCTCAGAATAGATTTCGCGGCATTTTTTTTTTTTTTGAATTTTTGATAAAAAGTAGTCAGCAAATATCTATCAACATTACTGGAAAGAGGAACTTAAATAGGGTAGCTTACCAAGTTTAAAGGTGATACTTCCAAAGCAACATGGAAGATATTGCTCCACAAAGACGCAAAGTTTTACAGACGTTTGTATGGTGGGGGTTCAAACTTACCCCCCACCACCAACAACCACCACCACCATACAAACCTCTTCAAAATTGTGCGACTTTGCGGAGCTGTATCGCTTCGTTGGTTTTCAACAAATCACTTTCATACTTGGCAACTTTACTAATTTTAAGGCGTTCTTTCCAGCCATATTGACGAATTTTCGGTCCCAGTGAGAAGTTGAAAAACCGTGCAAGGGTCTATTGTTTTACACAGCAAAGTTTGGATATTTAAAAATACTTATATCTTACATTGTCAACGACAACAATTCCCCCACTGCGCAACAGCTGTAGCGATTTCTCATAATACTGATCATATTCCGTCTTTTCAGCGTCAATAAAAACCAGGTCGTAACTTCCACTCTCTCCTGCGTCTATCAGCTCATCTAAGGAAAGGTCACAAGATACTACTTATTTGCCATTCACCACTTAAAATCTATCATTCATGATTTGCAGCAATTGCCCTAGAAAGCGAGGCCAAGACCTAAGCTAATGACGAACATTACGAGGAGACTAGAAAAAGAACCGCCAGATATTTCACAGAAATTTAGATTAAAAAAGAAAAAATTAACAACAACAACAAAGACAACAGTGCAGAAAAGGTATCACCAGCTACACCGGCTTTTCTGGTAAAATGTAATCCTGGGGGGTGGGGGAATGTAATATTTGGGGTTAGGGTTAAGTGCCTCCCTCCCCTTCCATGGGAACGAAACCTCATGTATAAGACTCCAAATAAAGCATTGTCTTGTCTTGTCTTGTTTTCTGCCGTATTTGTCCTAGAGGATTCTAAAACGCCTGGATAAATGACTTGCTGTTTAATAAGTACCATGATTAGTGCAACACATCTTTACATAATGGGCCTGTTAAACTGACAAGTAGACATACATGTAATTAAACCTAGCCGGCATAGAAGAGCCGGGGGGAGAAAGGGAAACGGGGAGGGGGTACCAGAGCTCTCTTATCCCTTTCGCTTTTGTCCCTCCCCCTTCCGGCCTTTTTTACACCTGCCACATAGGCTATTCAAAACAGGTCTGAAAGACTAAAACGGCTGTAACTTTCATGTGTCTTATTTTAAGACGTTCACGATTTTGTTGGTTCTTAAAGTCTTTCCGACCAAATTCCACAATCCGCTTACTAAGAAAGCTTAGAAATATGGGATCAAATTTTAGATGCAGCTAAACTTTCTTTCACTCACGAACTGTGGGCTTGTTAACTGCTTAGACTAATCAACAGTTTTAGCTCATAATTATAATGGCCCTTACCTAGAGTGGTGATCGCAGATTGTGGCCTCAAATCTATCTTCGATTCAACCCCTGCCTTTACAAATATAATTCACTGTTAGATTGGTTCTATACACCTCAGACAATCCCGAAATGAACTCAGTAAATTCAATACGGTCTTTTTAAGGTGTTTTGAAACAATTTTTCGGTGACCTTACCCATATTTGTCCCATGGCTAAAAAAAAAATTAACAAGTGACTGTTTGTCCAAATGCAGTTTAAAGTAAAATTGATATCACTATGACAACAATAGACGAAAAACTTTGAAATCGATAAAGCCACATTTCGCGCAATCTAGACCGGCTACTGAAAATCCGACACCAGGAACTTTAAGGGTGATATTTGGCAAATGACCTCCGTGAGAAGTAAAAAAATTCTGTATGTTTCTGTATATTCGAATAAAACGTAAATATATTTCAAACCTTATATTTCAATAACCTTCATAAATTGTTTTAATAAAAAAGTTCTACAAAAACTCAAATTGATAATCTTATATTTCGCTGCTGGGAAATTTTGGTGTATTTTCTTTCTTACGGTCCTGAAAACAAACCTGTTTTCTCACCACCTGTCTCAGTGCAACTTTATTCTAAATTTGACTTTTAGCGCTTTTCTGTATATCTCTCAACAAATAATCTTCATGATGTATACTGATGTAAGAAACTTACTTTCATGAAGATTGATTCATTGCAACGCCTTGCATACACCGCCTTCTACATATGTTTCTCAAAATCGTTATTAACAAATAAATAAATACAAAATATAAATTGACTGTGAGGCGTAATAGAAATTACTGGTAAACCAATAGTTTACGTTGTGCCACATAAACCAGTGATAAATAAGGACAGAAACCCTGGTAACTCAAACTCGAATAATTCAAACTCTCTCACTAATTTGAACTAAAAAAAAGTCTCGTTTCCTTAGATTTCAACCCACTTTTCATTCATTTTTATACTCATTAATTTGAACTTGGATAATGGTAAATTGATTTCTGTTCGCTATCATTTTAGCTGTTGATTATTTGTGAGATTCATTGAATGATTATGATACCAGCTATTTCTGTAAGCAATTGTATGTTTAAAACGTGCAGAGTGAAATTAATATTTTTGCAGGTATTTTTGTATAAATTGAACCTGTATAGAGTGCAAGTTATTCTCGGTCGTTAAGCTTCCTTTTCGGCGTGTAAGTTTAACTTTAGATTGTAATTTCTTTCATTATTTTTTCGGCCTCGTAGGAAGGTCGTGGAGTTTATTGTGCTTGGTTCCTGCCCAGGTTTCCTCTATCTTCCCGCCTTTTGGCGGGTTTCTTGTAGGGCTTTTTCCTGGCCCGCGAGCGAACTGTTGATACGTACCCAAAACTCCGTTAATTTTTCTTGACTGTTCACAATTTTGTCTTTTAGGCTAAATTTGGACTCCAAATAAAGCGTAGCTTTACGCTTTAACTATACACTGCTGGAAGTGCTGAAAAATAAGTAACTATCAACTTTTAACACTGAAAATTGAATTTTGCAATCGACCCCAGTAACTTAGACTGTTTTCTGTTTCCCTTCAGAGTTCGAATTACCAGGGTTCTACTGTATATCTAGTTGCTGCTATCTTTCAAAGACAATAAACATTTTCCTACCTCTTCAAAGTACTGCTGAGAATTAATCTCCTTCAGATATTTGTCTGTTATGTCACAAGCCACAACTTTTCCTCCTGGGGGCAGCATTGTAGCCATGCTTAATGTGTTATAACCAGTGTACACCCCTGTAAGTTACACAGATGGAAATAAGCTCGTGGCCAACAGCAGTGCACCAGAAGTTATGCACTGTAACTTTTTTTTAACCTCTCAATAACACGACAAATCATTATGAAATATATGATATTCCGTTTCAAGGTAATTGTAGATATTTGCTATCAAAGATTTTACAATATATTAGTACGTGTATCTTATGGGTAAAAACGATTATATTGGTATCCCACAAGCTATACCGACCCCCCCCACCACCACCACCACCACCACCACCACCCGTCCCAAAACCAGACATGATTGGTACAGTTGTAACCTTCATTTGTGCATGGTTTTCTTTTCTTCATAGACATTGAAAACTTTTAGACAAGAAGCTAACTAGGGTACCAAGTATGGTCCACACTAGTAGGCCATTGACAAGCTTGCTCGATCGAATGTGTTGTTGATCCTTTGACCAACGTTTGCTCCAATCCTGTTTGTTATTGCTGTTTCTGTTGTTTCTAGTACATTGTCATTATTGTATGTATTAGTATTATTTTCTTTTTCTGGACCTTGTAGTGGAGCTTGCTCTGTGACTCATCCAGGCATCTTGGCGAAGTTTGTAAATAAATAAATAAATAAATAAATAAAGTATTTGATGTACACCTTGGTAGCCTTTGTACAAACACAAGCTCACACACTTATGTATCTTACCTATTTCAATAACCTTTTTTGCTTTCAATAACTGCATCAATAGCCTAATGAGTTGTGATTCGTCAGAACTACACATCATGGTTTGCCTTGAAGCTGTATGTACAGTTGCCTGCAATATCAGTAGAGAGAGGACTTGCAATGTGCTGTTAATTTTAGTTTTTTCATAATTATACCACAAGTATAAAATGTTTTGCAACATATTTTCATCACTTACATTTCTGTTATAAATGTTGCTTTTTTTTTAATATTCTGATTGATTGAGAACATGTTTACTAATATTCTTATTCCATAATAACGCATGATATTGGACGAAAAAACAAAGGCAATCATTGGTTTGGATATAAATTAAAAAGCGTCTCAGTAATTACCGTTGGATACAAACATTAATGACACATTAATACAGGGTTAGCCTCGACATAAAGTAAAATACCGTAAAATTCCGAAAATAACCCCTCCATGTATAAGCCCCTCCAAATATAAGCCCCCCCAAACCGGTAACGCAAAAAGCCCTCCGTTAAATCGCCCCTCCAAATATAAGCCCCGCGGGAGCTTGTACTTGGAAAATTGTCCTCAAATACAAAGTAAAACAAAGCAAAAACGGTAAATTTACTTCCTGTTATAAGGCTAGCCCAATCGATTTAGAAACGCAAATTTCCCTCCGTTGATAAGCCCCTTCGAATATAAGCCCCTCCAAAAATAAGCCCCTCAAAAAGGGTCTTTGAAAAATATAAGCCCCGGGGCTTATTTTCGGAATTTTACGGTATTCACAATTCCAGAAAGTGTTTGAGATTTGTAAATATAATACAAAAAAGAAAGAGTAATAAACAGCTTCTTGCTGGAATTTGTGAATATATTTATTTCAGATGGAGGCTAAGCCTGTAAAAAATGCATCTTTACTTTTTTATTCAGCGGTGATGGTGAACTCTGTGATAACGTCTTAGTTTTGCTTTGCGTTATTTTCCTCACTTATATGTGTTGCCCGCGACTGTGCTCACACGGTGGGTGGCTCCTTCTAAAATGTTCTACAATTGGTATAGGATTTAATGGAGCTGAAACCAATTGTGGAATTGCATGCATTTTAGGCATCCTACTGATGAACAGTTGGGACACGTAGATATATTTTTTAGCAACTACTATAATTTGCAGTCTGTCTACTTTGAATACAATTTCTAGCTTTCCTAAGGGACCCTCGACCAATACAGTGCTAATGGGTATGGGGGACGAATTGCTGAGAGCGATGAAAAAAGGTGAGGTTACTCTCATGGTGCTGGCCGATTTCTCTAAAGCGTTTGACACAGTCAACTACAAGATTCTTATAACTAAGTTATCAACGCTTGGTTTCTCGAAGTAGTTTCTGCGCTGGTTGAATTGCTACTTGAGTGACCCGTCACATTTTGTACAGATCGATGATCATGCATCTGAATCAGTCAACATGTGCCTAATGTTAATTTATATTAATAACCTCTATGTTTCCGATCTGCAGATCATCTCCCTTCCTTGATTGGTTCATTTCAATATGCTGACGACACTACACTCATGGATAGTAGAAAGACTGGTCTTTCTATTATCCATGCTACAATAATACTCCAGCTGTCAAGCTCCTGAGCTACAAAGATGTGCGAAAGAACTAAACTCCACACTAAGCACTGTGAGCTCCTGATCTAATGACTCCCATCTAGCACTTAACTCGAAGAAGACAATGATGATGTTGCTCAGTGTCCACAAGCCAGATGTCTCATGTATAAAGTTTAGATAAGAATCGACCAGCTATTACAATCTCAGATAGTACACTAGAATATGTAAATGTAAGTAAGCTTCTTCAGGTGTCCATTTCCACCAGCATCTTAATTGGGATGAGCACGTGCAAGCAACGTGCAAGAGCTGTTACGGGACGATACAAACAATCAATAAGAAAACTTATTTTAAGAACTTTAATTTGCTGGTTATAGACTCAGAAAGAATTTAGTGGAGTCACTGTTGCTGTCAAAACTTGACTATTGTGACACTGTCTATTACCCTTTGCAAGAATTTCAACTAAAACGTTTATGTTGTAGTTAATTTTTTATTTCAGTTCATTTTTTTTTTTTCATTGTTTTGGTGTATGGTAATGTATGCTAATAAATTAAAAACAAAGGAAAAACAAAAATTAACTGAAATGAAAAATTAACTGCAACATTTACAGCATTTCCAGCTACAAGCTGCTAGTTTTGTCCTGAGTAGGTATGTAAATGACATTAATGATATTGTTAAGATAGGGTGGTTACCAGTAAGACAGTGAAGAGACTTCCACATTCTCAAACTTGTTCACAAGGCTTTGCACTCCCTAGCTGACCGTCTTACGTACCACTAGATACAGTTAAACATCTGCGATCTTTGCGATCAGGAGCAGCAACAAGATTAATTATACCAATGGAGAGGGGCACCTTTCAAGACTCTGCTGCCAAGTTCTTTAATGCCCTTCCAGCAAATATTAGAAACTGTAGTGATTATGCCTACCTATCAAACAACAATTGTAAATAGCCTTTAAATTGCATATAGGGTTGTATTATTATTACTAATCTCTGTAACATTTTTGTACAATATCCTTTTACAGTCCCCTATTATTGCTTTTTATATTGTAGATTTCATTTTTTTTTAAATTTATTTTTGTAGCATATTGTAGATTTCATATTTTATATTGTAGTTTTTAACAAGTGAAGAGCCACTAGGTGGATACACTGTTAATAAACCATTATTATTATTATTATTATTATTATAACTCAAAACTGGACTATTGTTTGTGTTGGTTACATATTATTTACTTTCAAAACTCATAGATAATTCATTCAGTGGAAGCTCTCTTATGGGACACTCTCGTTAGCGGACAGCTCTACTTATGGCTGCCTAACCCCTCTCTGAACTCCCATACAAAATCTGTATTTTTACATCCTCATAAGGGTACCCCCGTGGGTTGCGTCAGGGCCCAAGGGGTTGGGGGGGGATACTCTGGATTTCAAGTGACGGGGATGATCAAATGGGGACAAAAATCAAAACCCATAAGAATCTCTGGACCAAAAATTAACCCATAAAAATCTCATGCCACATTTCTGAGCCTTAAAAATTTCTAGTACGTAAACATCAAAATGATATAACACAAAAAATAAAAACATTACAAATTCAATGTTTGTGTTTGTATATTCACCATACCAAATAAAGTTATTACAAAATCTTCAGATTGTTTTGGATAACCAAAAAAATCCCTACTTAAATCCAGTCACCCCTCCAAAAAAATAGTACGTGCCAAGTTTCCCATCCCAAAATTCCAGGAATCAAAAATTTCAAATCCCCACTGCTAATTCAACCATCCCCATCGCTTGAAATCTAGGGCACCTCCCTGGGCTTCAGGGTTTTATGAAATAGATTTTAGCTTTGTTTCTAATCTTCTGTATACAAACAACTGGTGTAAAATCTCATGCACCTCTGAACAATGTATTTAAATAAGTCAACTTCATATCCCTACATTTGAATTTGTGACACATCGAATATATATTTAAGTTTCAGTGCTTGTTTTCTTCGCATACCTGTAAGTCTGGTTACACTTCAAAACACAACACCACTTGAATTTTATGCTTGTAACTGAATTACAAGATCTGTTACTACCAACTTACTAGACCTGTTACTTAATCTGTTACTAACAACGTTAACTAGAATTCTTAACATGTCACTCTCCTCCGTAAAGATGTCTGAGGCACTTAAAGTTGCTGAATTTTGACCGGTTCTCAAAAAACCTGATGCTGACTACAAGTAATTTTCTAACTTTCGACCGATTTCTAACTTGAAAATAATTTGGAAGGAAGTTGAGAAAGTGGTGGCTATGCAGCTTACGGACCACATTACACCTCATCAACTTGATGAATGGTTTCAGTCAGCTGAGCTAAGTGTTTCTCCCACGTTAAATAAAGATTATGTTATGTTTTGTTATGTTATTGTTAAACGTATTTTAGTATTTAAATGGTACTGATATAGGCATATTTTCATCCCCTAAAAATTTTTCATCTGTTCGGATTTCCTAGCTGAAAGTCCAGTGATCCGAAAATTATAGGGATCAAAACTTACCTTTTCGAAAATGTCAGCCAGAAAAAAGGCTCTCGAAAATTCTAGGCGACCTTTTTACAGTAAAAATCCGTTAAAAATGGGCAATCGTACCATTTTTTAGATGTTCGAAAATCCTAGGAGACGCAGGCAAGCAAGAAATTTTACAACAAAGGTTCCGAAAATTCTAGATCTCAAATCCTCTTCCAAACAGATATTTTCCGAGAATTGACGTTGGGTGCCCCTGCAAGATCAAGGAGACACTTACTCATCCTAAGTAACTGAAGCACGATGATCAGTGGAATGGGTTCGTACTGTCCGTGGAATCATTTGCACCCGCGGCCGAAGTGAGCCTAAACCGATTGATCATTCCCTTTTCTTCAATGTAGTATTTTGTTAGGGTTACAGAACTTAGAAAATAGACCTCACCTCTCTAAGTTTCCTCAGCGATTCGGGTTCTCGGATGCCATGGTCTAACAGATATTGCTTAACAACGTCATTGCTTCCGCTTAATGTTTTCCAGTTGGAAGAAAACATTTTCTTATGCCGTCTACCTACAACATATCCAACAGCTACAGAGGATAGTGCAATCCCCACCGCGCCGAATAATAACTTGTTCTCACTGAAAATAGACATTTAAGGTAAAAGAACGTGGATGAAACTGATGAAAAGGTCGATGAAACCATTAACGCAACTAGCTACCCGGAGTCTGGATCTACCTCGGTGTAATTTTCTTTGTTTTGCACCTTTTGTTTTTCTACGTCATTTTGTTTCCTTTGTTTTAAACCAGTTGTGAGTTTAACGGGTTCTTACACCGAGGATGAGCCCAGAGTCTTTTGGCTCTTTGGTCAGCGGCCGCAGCGTTGCCCTATTATTGCTATAAGAAAAGGCTACCACAGAAACCATTGAGGCAAAACTAGTTTCTTCTGACAAGATAGTTCAAACATAAATTGTAGTTTAGATTAGAGTACGAATTCGAAATTGCCGGAACAAATTTGAGGTTGCCACGGTTACACTAGACGAGGCGCTGAACTTATGTTTTAAGACGGAATCCACCAGGAAATTGAGTAATTTTAATTTTCAGTGGACAAGAGCCTTGTACCAGAATAATTTAAAGAAC
The DNA here is from genome assembly GCA_942486035.1 of Porites lobata. Lineage (NCBI taxonomy): Eukaryota > Metazoa > Cnidaria > Anthozoa > Scleractinia > Poritidae > Porites > Porites lobata. Next base: position 3,232,568 of record CALNXK010000042.1, read on the forward strand.
ATTGCATTCTTTTTTTAACATTTTTCAAGGCCTAATGTGTAATTAATCATCTGTAATAACACCAAAGAAAATTTCTCTTGGGAGTCCGAGAAAATGAATGTCAAATCTCACAACTGAATTGTGAAAACACGGGTAAAATTCTGAAAATTGCATGTGTAAGATGTAATTTTGTGAAATTTGACATTAATTTTCTTGGTGTTATTACAGATGACTAATTACATCTTTAGCCCTTGAAAAATGTAAATAAATACTTTGCCTCCCACGCAGGGCGCTCGATACAATGTTTCAGGACAAGAAAGAATAAAAAAGATTTCTTTTTCTTCACGCAAAACGAATCTGAACAGTTTTTACTCGCCTTAGGAGGCGTGTGAACTAAAACCAAGCCCAGAAAATATAACCAAGAATTTCACACACCACATGATTTATACTCCAAGGCCGAAGGTTTGCCGAAAATCCGCCAGACTGAAGTTGTACCGATAAATATACGCGCTTTTCGTGTGAGGACTTTACATATCCACCCTTTAAGAGTAAAATAAATGTTTTGACAAAAAAGAAATTAGTAATCAAAAGTTAAATTTTCAAGAAAAAAAGTGAATTTTGTCCTCACATTTTTTAATGACAACAATGGGACGCGCTTCATACCACACGTTGTCTTCGACACTCCAGTTCTCTCGTGTATATTGAAAAAACGCCTCAAACTTTGGGTTCAACTTGGCGAGGTAGAGCTTCAAGGCCTTATATCTTTGGTATCGTCTCTTTCGTAAATTTTGGCGCATTTTCACTCTTTCATGCTCGAAATCTCGCGGCCAACTCCATCAGGATGATTTTTTGATACATCATCCTGATGCGCCATGTTTGCCCGTTTGATCTACTTCATACTTGAACTTGACTCCCTTACCCTTGTTGTTTTAGGTTCCTCTGTCCCTCTCTAACCTCCCCCCCCCCTCCCCCCTACCTCCCCTCTGCAAAAGAAGAGAGATTCATGGAATGCTAGGTTTCGAAGTAAGCCAGGGGGGTTACAGCTCAGTGAGAGAACTTGTCAGGATTTTAAACGCACCAAATCTTCTCTTTCAATCGCCGGTTTGGTTTTTACTTTTTCTTTTCCGTGGCGCTTCAAGCTTACAACTTTGGCAGTAAGCATAAGTCGTATGATCTTTTGAACCTTGGGTCGGTAGAACAGAGCTTCAGGCCTTTGTTGTGTGCATTTAAAAATCTTTTAATAGCGTGACGAAAACCAAAGAGTGTGGATTTAGTGTAGTCTTCTCTCGAATTTTTTTTGGCCTCAGGCCGCTAAAATCTTCGCAAGATCGCATCTTGCTGGCCCGGCGACATTTGCTCCAGTTGTATCTGTATTTTTTCTCCAAAAACCAAGCTAAATTCCAAGAGGCAATACCATTAAATTCAGAGACACTGGAGGACCAACTTGTTGTTTTGTAGTGAAAAAATTTGTCACATTTAGATTTTTCGCGGCCTTGATTGTTTGGTAAATTCCTTTGGCACATGTCATCGGCTTGCCCCAGGAGTAGACCCCCGGGCCAACCAGGAGAAATATGTCGGGGAACACAAGGGGATGGATTGGATTCTCTCCCCCTGGGGAGGGAAGAGAGTGGGGGAATTGCAAATTTTGTAAAATAGCAGACGGTATTGGTACCCAGACTTTCAGATCGTTTCGGTATCAAAGGCACGGCCCTAGCCTGGTTTGAATCCTACTTAGAGTCACGTAAATATTACGTTCATGTTGAGGGTGGAAAGTCAAATGTAAGACCCGTGACTTGTGGGGTTCCACAGGGATCAATTCTGTGTCCTACTCTGTACGTGCTATACACGATACCTGTTGCCGATAACATCAAGGCCCACAAAGTAAAGTATCACTTTTATGCTGATGTCATACTCAGCTTTATGTTACCTTCAAGTGTGATTCCCTGGAGGATGCGTACTTGGTGAGGACCAGGGTCAAATGCTGTGTTCAAGATATCAACTCATATGGATGATTAAAAATAAGCTAAAAATGAATGATGATAAAACTGAGCTTGTTGTCATAAGTTTAAAACACCAACCAAGACCTGCTATAGCATCAATTCAAGTGGGAGAGGAGACCATAAACCATGCGCCCACTGTGCGAAATCTCGGTGTTCTGTTGGATTAAGTTCACCCAATTCCATCTTAGGAACATTGTGAAGATAAGGAAATATCTGGATGAGGGTTCTACTGAAACATTGGTCCATACTTTAGTGTCATCTAAATTAGATTATTGCAAAACTCTTCTATACTTCCTACCCAAATGTCTGATTAAGAGGCTTCAATTAATATATACACCTTATTCGATGGTTTAGCATATAATACGTGCGGATATTTTGCGAGTTGCGTCGTATTTTTCCGAGCCCCGTAGGGGCGAGGAAAAATACGAGCAATAAGCAAAATGTCCGCTCGTATTATATGCTAAACCATCGAATAAGAGTTTTATTATTCCACTACAAAAAAAAATTATCTGGCAATTGGCTTCTATTTTTTGGTAAGAGTATTCAGAGACATCCTGATTCTGTCTGTGAGAATGACGTTAACAATTAGCAAAATGTTCGCGCGTATTATATGCCAAACCATTGAATGAGAGGTTAATTATTTTACTGCAAAAGAAAAATGGTATTTTGGCTTCTATTTTCTAATGAGAGTATCCAAAACATCCTGATTCTGTCAGCCACAGTTGCTCCTTTTGCATCTGCCGGTATTCGCCCTGTTGTAAATCGGTTAAACCAGGAAAATACGGTGTATTACGGCCTCGTATTTTGCTTGTTCTCTTGACCTTATATGGTAAAATGACATAATAGTGAAATAATAATAGTGCATAATAACTGCTGCTCATTTTGTTACCAGTACCCGAAAGTACGATCATACACTGTATAACACCAGTTCTAAACGGCTTCACTGGCTACCTGTTTCTCATCATGTATTATTTTTAAGATTCTATTATTGATTTATAAATCACTCAATGGTTTTGCTCCTAGTTATTTATCAGTTCTGTTAAATCGACGTTGTTACACCAACACATTATAATCATGTTCAAAAGAACTTCTTACTTTTCCTAGATCAAGGACAGTCACATATGGTGATAGAGCGTTTTCCACTGCGCGCGGGTCCCAAACTTTGGAATGAAGTACCTCCTTCACTAAAAAAGGCTAAAAGCGTTGATGTCTTCAAAAGTCAAGTTAAAACATTTCTATTTAAACAAGCATGTAATTGCTGACCACTTTTATATTGATAGCATGGTTTTAGTGTAAATAATAATTTATTTTAGCTTTTATAGTTAGTTATGTAATACAATTCCCTTTCTTTGTTTTAAAACTGCAAATTAGTATACTGACTCGGCAAGATGTAAAATAGATTAATTTTTCTTTTTAATTATACAATAATTGTCACAGGGCATAAAGGAGGTTACAAAATGACATTACATGCCTCAAATAATATATGCAAATATAATACAAAAACACATTTAAAGGTAATTCCTACTATTTTTTCTTTGCTGTGGAAGTTATTTCCAAAACTAATGCTTTTGCTTTCATCAGCTTTCCAAAATGCTCAAAAGCGGGGCTGCTTATCATGGTTTCAAATGCTTTCACCCTTTTCACCTGTGCAACCGTCACACATGTTTATGAAATATTAAGCTTACATGCAAATGACAAAAGAGCAGCAAAGGTATTTCGCAGAACCCCAAATGGCCGACGAATGCCGAATGACTCTGGAGTTAAGTGATTATAGGGTCAGGAAACTGAGAGAATCAAGTTTCATGTTATTTTGCCCCATATAATGACCCTAAATGGAACCTGATTCACTCAGTTTCCTATAAAAGGTAACCACTAATCTCTAATCTTCATAGTCATTCGGCGTTTGGGGTAGGCTTTTGTACATTATGCTAGCATTTTTTCGAGCATTTTAGTGAGGCAAAAGCATTGAGCATTATTCGAGCATTTTAGTGGCGTTTTCCCCGGAAAATTAATTTTTCCGAGAAAATAAAATAGAAATTAACTTTTTTCAGGAGCCCATGCATGCCCCACGAGCTGCTGCGTTTTTTAAAGAAAATGAAGACTAAAACTCAAAATTCACAAAAAGCGTAATACAGCTGATTTTTTTGGCTGTATTTATGAACTTGTACACGTCGTCGTTGTTACTTGCAACACTTGCTCGTTTTTGTAAGTGTAAACTTTGAAATTAATTTAAAAAAACCGTTTGTATAATAAGCATTATCCGAGCATTTTAGTGACTTTTTTGGGGAGACCGAGCATTTTAGTGGGAAAAATGGAGCATTAAGGTGGAGCATTTTAGTGGGGAAGCAAAAGCATAATGTACAAAAGCCTAGTTTGGGGGTCTTTCACATTCTGCAAAATACCCCTGATGGTAAAGGAGTTGAGTGAGCCGGAGCCAGAGAGGTTTCTTTTGCAAGTCACTTTCCACTGATCACGATTTGTCAGGTCACTGATTCCGGCATTGATATAGGTAGCTATAAAACCACACAAATCCCCCAAGATCAGGGGCACCCAACGAGAATATAGTTCAAAACCACTTAAACATAGCATTGTTAAACGTATTTTAGTATTTAAACGGTAGATATAGGCATATTTTCATCCCCTAAAAATTTTTCATCTGTTCGGATTTCCTAGCTGAAATTCCAGTGATCCGAAAATTATAGGGATCAAAACTTACCTTTTCGAAACTTTCAGCCAGAAAAAAGGCTCTCGAAAATTCTAGGTGACTTTTTTACGGTAAAAATCCTTTAAAAATGGGCAATTATACCATTTTCTAGATGTTCAAAAATCCTAGGAGACGGAGGCAAGCAAGAAATTTTACAACAAATGTTCCGAAAATTCTAGATCTCAAATCGTCTTCCAAACAGATATTTTCCGAAAATTGACCTTGGGTGCCCCTGCAAGATCAAGGAGACACTTACTCATGCTAATTTAACTGAAGCACGATGATCAGTGGAATGGGTTCGTACTGTCCGTGGAATATTTGTACCGGCCGAAGACGGAGCCTAAACCGATCGATCATTCCTTTTTCTTCAATGCAAGTTTTGTTAGGGTTACAGAACTTAGAAAATAGACCTCACCTCTCTAAGTTTCCTCAGCGATTCGGGTTCTCGGATGCCATGGTCTAACAGATATTGCTTAACAACGTCATTGCCTCCGCTCAATGTTTTCGAGTTGTTAGAAAACATTTTCTTATGCCGTCTACCTACAACATATCCAACAGCTACAGAGGATAGTGCAATCCCCACCGCCCCGAATAATAACTTGTTCTCACTGAAAATAGACATTTAAGGTAAAAGAAGGTGGATCAAACTGATGAAAAGGTCGATGAAACCATTAACGCAACTAGCTATGTATGACCTCGGTGTAAGAACCTGTGAACTTTTTCTTTGTTTCGCACCTTTTGTTTTTGTACGTTCTATTGTATTGACTTCTTTGTTTCCTCTGTTTTACGTCACTTGTGAGTATCTTACACCGAGGATGAGCCTAGAACAGCCTAGTCCCTAGGCGTTCTCGGCTCGGTCAATCCTGGACTCTACTGTGAGCTAATGGAGCTGTAGAAACTTGTAAAATGTGACCAGGGGTAAAATTCCGCTAAAATCAGGGGTATTTTGCCAATATTGGCTAGGCGAAGGCTAGGCGTTCTCTCACCTCTCTTTCCCTGACTTCGCGCGGACAACGGGGCAAGAGAGAACGCTTAGGGACTAGGCTGAGCCTAGAGTATTTTGGATCTTTGGTCAGCGGCGACAGCGTTGCCCTATTCTCACGCAGCAAAAAGCTTAAAGAAAAGGCTATCACAGACAACGCACAGCCAAAACGGTTGAGACAAAACTAGTCTCTTCTGAGAAGATAGTTCAAACATAAATTGTAGTTTAGATTGGAGTACGAATTCGACATTGCCGGAACAGTGAGTGAGACATTTCTTACTATTAATGTGACTGTGTTTCTAGCCTGCGAAAACATCCGTTTCTCCTCGCTCTTCGCCCCTGGGGACGTTTCGCCAGGAGGAACGTCTGCGACTCAGCGACATGAATTCCATACTGATGACGTAAATCAATGTTTACATAATGAATTCGGTAGTCATGGGATTCCAAATATAAATTTGTCCAATTTTGCGTGTCTTGTAGTCGATTTTGGTGAAGTGTTGTGTTCATCTGCCAACGAACCCCAGCAAGACTCAAATACTTCTTCTAGAGAAGACTATATTCCACAAATATTGACTGTTTTGTTAGAGATTCTTCGCGTTTACATTTGACCTTTGTGGCCTTTTGTCTTTCGTATGTCCATGCATATTAGAAAGACTCCGCCAGACTGCGGGTGAGAACTTTACATATCCACCCTTTAAGTGTAAAATGAATGTTTTGACAAAAGCTAATTAGTAATCAAAAGTTGAATTTTCAAGAAAAAAAGTGAATTTTGTCCTGCCTCACATTTTTTAATGACAACAACGGGAAGCGCTTCATACCACATGTTGTCTTCGACACTCCAGTTCTTTCGTGTATATTGAAAAAACGCTTCAAACTTTTGTTTCAACTTGGCGAGGTAGAGCTTCAAGGCGTTGTATCTTTGGTATCGTCTGTTTCGTACTTTCTGGCGCATTTTTACTCTTTCATGTTCGAAATCTCTCGGCCAACTCCATCAGGATGATTTTTTGATACATCATCCTGATGCGCCATATTTGCCCGTTTGATGTACTTCAAACTTGAACTTGACCCTCTTACCTTGTTTTTTTAGGTTCCTCTGCCCCTCTCTACCCCCCCCGTCTGCAAAAGAAGAGAGTTACATGGAACCATAGGTTTCGAAGTAAGCCAGGGGGGGGTTGCAACTCAGTGAGAGAACTTGTCAGGATTTTAAACGCACCAAATCTTCAGTTTCAAGCGCCTGGTTGGTTTTTTACTTGTTCTTTTCCGTGGCGCTTCAAGCTTACAACTTTGGCATTTAGCATACGTCGTATGATCTTTTGAACCTTGGGTCGGTAGGAGAGAGCTTCAGGCCTTTGTAGTGTACATTTAATAATCTTTTAATAGCGTGGCGAAAACCAAAGAGTGTGGATTTAGTGTAGTCTTCTCTCGATTTTTTTTTTTTTTTTGGCCTCAGCCGCTAAAATCTTCGCAAAATCGCATCTAGCTGTACCGACGACATTTGTTCCAGTTGTATCTGTATTTTTTCTCCAAAAACCAAGCTAAATTCCAAGAGTCAATACCATTAAATTCAGAGACAAAGCAGGATTAACGTGTTGTTTTGTAGCGAAAAAATTTGTCACATGTAGATTTTTCGCGGCCTTGATTGTTTGGTAAATTCTTATGGCACATGTCATCGGCCTGCCCCAGGGGTAGAACCCCGGGCCAACCAGGAGAATATGTCTGGGAATACAAGGGGATGGATTGGATTCTCTACCCCTGGGGAGGGAAGAGGGTGGGGAAATTGCAAATTTTGTAAAATAGCAGACGGTAACCACGGGGATGTAACGGGGATTTGTCCGTCTTTCCTTAAACCATTATTATGGGTAGCATCAAGCGGCGCGAAAGGAAGAATACGAGCTAGCTTTTACCCATCTCTGTGCATATACACGAATAGAGAGAGAGGCCTGGAGAGGAGATGTCTCTCTTGAGGACTAGGAATGTGATTCAAGATCATTCAAAATAAAACGTCCCAAAATGGCGTCCGAGAGGAAGTTGAATGGTAATCAAGTGCTCCACAGTTCAAGAGCATACATGACATGACAGTCTACTGATTTCTCATGACAAATCGCAGAAACATTAGCGATAAGACGTACCCAGCATAATAAATTTGGCAACCGAGCTTTGCGGCTTGGTTATACTCTGGATATCTCATGTAAAAGTACTGTGTTCCTGTTCCTATTGGAGAAAAAGGATAATGATGTCGCCGATATTTAAAATTAATACGTAAATGAAATACTATGAATAACTGTAATTTTTGAGCATCATTAGGTAGATTATTTCAGGTCATCTTAAGTAGTCTATGGAAAAACTGTCAGTCTCTCCTAACCTCAGTGAATCAGTCGGTACTAACCTCGGTGAATCTGTCTTCAGATGTTCTTTCATTGTAGTGATTTTTGTTCAATAGATATATTATATTTCTTCTCCAAGCTTAACACGAAAAGATAAAAACATCACTGATAAAAGCGCCCCCTCCGTCAAGTGAACCCGAGTTATGTGAGGTGAATATCAGGGGGATTTTTCGTTGAGAAGTACTTGACCCGGGGGACTTTGTCTTATTAAATTCCCCCACCCCTGGAGGAAATCCTCAACTTTGCTCAACCCATTTTGCAATCCTCCTGGTTGGCCGGTGGGTCTACTTCAGGGGCAAGCTGGTGACATGTGCGTTAATCACCAACTGTGAACTTTTTCCCCTAGGGTTGAACAAATTAAAAAACAACAATGAAAACGGAAATTTCAGTAAAGTACCTAAGACGTATTATAAATCGCAAAAAAGGGAAAAAACTGTGAGAAGGAAGGTGAATTTACTGCACTTTTTCGTAACTTCTCCTTGATTATCAGATCGTGCTCCGACTCTTACGTACCACCCAATCACAATAAGCTATGAAGCAGTTAGTTAACAAGTCCGAAGGACGTTCACACATGGATATGATAATACTAGTTATAGCTATCGCTAGGTGCTAACGAGCAAAGATTTTACTTATACACGAGCGCTGTTCAATTTAGTTTAGAAATGTCACGATTACCGTAACTTACGAAAAATAGTTTGAACTGGGTGTCAGTAAAAAGAGGGGTCGAAGTCGGGGCGGGGGCCGGGAAGGGGGTCAATGTTTTGCAACACTGCTGCAAAACGAGTATGTCGCGCTTTTACCACCCACGTTCAAACCTGTTCAACCTGATTTGTTGCATGACAAGTTTGATGTGGGTAGTAAAACGCCCAACATCGCTATTCAACTCGTTTTGCAGCAATTTTGCAAAACAAGTTGCAGTTTTTTGTTGCCAGTTTTTCCGAACCTTAAACGGTAGGCAATAAAACATTCCAGCGAGCAAATGCAACAGCTATACGCGTATGATGCAAATGATGCAAATGAATCCACCCGCCGACTGATTAAAGACGGGATTAGCACGGAACTCACAAACACGCACACGGATCGTGGATTCTCTGGTTCTGTATCACGTGTTCGCTCGAAAACAATGCATTCTGTGTTCTTCATTACGTCATAAAAGTTACCTTACATTAATACCTTACACTACTTTTTGTTACATTGATTCGAGATTCATTTAACCTGCGATCAGGAGATTCATTCTGCCTTGGAACTTTCGCGCACGGCTTTATTATAGGCTGCCGCCTCGCAGCCTCGCGTCTTCGAGAGGCTGCTCGTTGGCAATAATATTTAATGTTAAACCATTTAAACTCTCGATCTTAACATAAATACTCCACACCTTCCAATATTTTTTTTTTTATTTTTTTTATCTAAGAATATCGAAAGGCACAAAAAAAGTGAAGCTTTCATAGTAAAAATAGATCAATAGATAGCTAAACGCACACAAAAGCTATTTACAACAATACAGGTACCTATTTGTATTTAGACTAATTATGAAGATTGATCGTTATATCACCTATCGGAAAAAAAGCTAACTAACTTTTCCCACTTTTTAAAATGATTGTTTAATTTGTCTCTTTTCCTGGCAATATGGAGTTCGATATTATAAATTCGCCTTGTCCTGGTATACCATTCTGGCATTTCTTGAGAGTAAATATAAAACTTACACAAAAGCAAAATATGATTAAACAATAGAAAATCTTCTGCAACATCGAACTTTCCAAAAATGACATCTTCTTACTGTTTTCAACAAAGATGTTATAATCACGCACACAGGGCAAGGCATGTTTCCAAAAATTAGATGATACTTAATAGGAAAAGAGTAAATGCTCTATGGATTCAACCTCTGTTTGGCAGAAAGCACAGGTCGGCGAATCAGCCATGCCGAAACGAAACAGTTTGTAAAGACAGTACGGTTTAATGTCGTGCGAAAAGATAGCGAACAAACACTTTTCCAGTCGATAACTATGTTCGGATACAGAATTTAAAAGCCAGCTTAAAATGGCTTTCCGCTTTTCAAAAGTACGAATCCGTCGAGCAGTTAGGGACAAAAGACTAAAATAAAAAATCACACAAAACATCAATTGTGCCGACAGCATCTTTCCCCTCTGAAGCGGAGCTTTTAGGATAAATCAGTATCTCATTATGTAAGTACACGTAACACTATTAGAGCGCTTTTCAAATGAGTGTCGTAAAACCAAAAGAAATGTAATTACAACGGCCAATCAGAAGAAATGACAACATTTCACTAAGCCATTATTACTACAGGCCTAACTTGAACCTAAACATTATTTCAAAATGCTATTGAGGGAAAACTTTTAGAGACAACTTTTATACAACACATGAACGGAAATGCACACCTGTTTTACATGAGTACCCCGTAAACATTGTGGATATTTGACATTGAAAGAAACAAGCCAGTTTGCTATCTCTCAGACAGCGACTGATTGTGTCGTCCAAGCTCTTTCAAATTTAAAACCCTTCAGTTTACCAACTGGGACGGTGTCAAAATCTACATTTCATAGTTTGCGATTGTAAACACCTCCATGCAAAACGGTAATATTTTGGTTGCCTCCTGAACAAAGAATTTCATTTGCAGTTTTACAACCTTTGTTTTTACTTTTGATTACATTTCCGGGTCATTTTCAACCATACCGCGCACAAACGTCTGGGCATGTGCAAACATCATAATGGCAAGGTGGCATGCTTTCATGCTGTCGGAACCAAGTTGTCTTACAAAAGTTATAAACAACCACACAAGCCAGTGTTTGAAAACCATGGAACTTTTTTGGTAAAGTTCAAAACAAAATGGTAAATCAAGAAATACCCTTATATAAATGGCCTTTTTCTTTCTGTATTCTTTTTTCCTTTTGCAGATTTCAATCTCTTAAGGTGGCTCGACTGGATTTTTTTGGGGGGGATACCTCCCGAGTTTGAGCATTAACTACATCGCCACGAGTAAAGATATGGGAAAAAGATTACCACAACTGTATTATGTAAAGATGAAAATTTCTTTTGATCTGGGTTTTATTGCAATCGGAGTCGCCATGGCAACGTAACGACGCCATTACGTTTTTTATTTATCTTTTTGTTTCTCTGTACCAAGAGTTTTTTTAAGAAATCGCTTAAAGGAGTTTGTACCTGCCATAATTGCCTCAATTATGGCAAAGTTTGAACAAATTCTAAGAGAGCGTTTTCGAGATATTTTGAAACGAAGTTTTAAGCAAATTTTTATCTTTTTGCTAAATGGGCACGTGCATATGAAACTTGGAAACAATGCCAGTGAATAATGAGGACGCTCACTTGTAAACACAAAATCTAGGGGGGAAATTAGTTATATTCGAGGCGCTATTTAAAAGCCTTCTCTGTTTTCAATGTTCTTAAAACTTGCAGGGTATATTTATAGACGATTGATCTCGGGATTGCAAAATTTATAAAAAAATTTATCCAGCGGTTTTTTGAAAAATGCGAAAATTGTAGGCATGGACCAAATAACGTGCAAAAAACTGTAACAAAAGCACCTGAATGCAAGTTACTAAAATTCTTCTTACTCGCGATCGCCCGGAGCAATTCTCCTCTTTTTTCTGTACGCAGTTTTCAATGGAATCAAACCACTATGAGATGAAGCCGCGTTTTCAAAGCTTATCATTTTCTTAAAAATTTAGCTAATTGAGTGGATAGCATGCTATTTCACCGTTTTTATGATGCTTAAAACTTCGTTTCAAAATATCTCGAAAACGCTCTCATAGAATTTGTTCAAACTTTGCCATAATTGAGGCAATCATGGAAGGTACAAACTCCCTTAAGCGATTTCTTAAAAAAAACTCTTGGTACAGAGAAACACAAAGATGAATAAGATCTAAAGAAATTTTCATCTTTACATAATACAGTTGTGGTAATCTTTTTCCCATATCTTTACTCATGGCGACGTAGTTAATGCTCAAACTTGGGAGGTATCCCCCCAAAAAAATCCAGTCGAGCCACCTTAACGCAACCCTCGCGGGAAAGCGGTAGTTTTCTTATGCTTCCTTTCAAATTTTGCGCGGGAAATTGGCGCGCGGCCGGCAAGAATTGATCCCTCTGCGCATGACCAACGTTTGACCGCTGTAATTGTTCAACCCCTCTTTTGACTAATAAACATGACAAGGTACGCTGTCATGAGAAGAGCATGGGATGAAAAAATATGCCATAGGTCATGGTAATCATAAAACTTCAAAAAGATACAGTCTTGATTGTAATCTCTTGATTTTTCAGGGGTTAATGCCTTATCTGTTGTTGGTTTTTTGTCGAAAACATAACCAGCCAGAATCCACAAAATAATCGTACACAAGCAATAAAAAACTTGGAAACATTTTACGCAGTTAGTTCCTGTCGATTTGATTTTTTCCCACTTGCACATAACATTCCCGATAATAACAATGAAACTTTCTGCAATACAGGTAAACAAGAAAGCTTGAGGAATATTGTTTAAAAAACTCTCACAGAAAATGAGCGGCGCGACAAAACCTAAAAAGAACCAGCCACACTTACATCTATTCTTCTTGTCCCAGATGTACGTCAATGTAAAGCTGCCGTCTGGAAACAGTTTCCAACCCGTCCAGATAGAAATTGCAATCCACCATATTATAACAAAAGCAAAAAAAGTCGAAATATTAAAAAGCCCAGTTTCTGAATGATTCAGTGTGCCAAAATAGTTAAAAATGTATAATGGTACCAGGAAATATAGGAAGAAATTGGCTGCATCGACAAACCCTCTCTCTCCCTCATTCTCCTTCATTTCAATTCCATTGTACAACAAAACAACAACCAATCCTACAATCACGAACATAAACCCTGTATCAAACTGAAACGTTAACTTACTTGGACAGAGATGGTAGACAAAGGAAAAGCAACCTTCAAAAAATAAAGCCCATGCAAAAGCATAACCCATGGAAAAAGCATACCTTGGAGGTAAACTATTACGATTTCTATGATGAGAAAATAGCTTTGATTCCATCAACATGACAGAAATAGCAAGAATAAGGCCATGGATCATATATGCTAAGTTACTAATCATTAAATTCATTGGAATATCATCCCAGGGGCTGACTCTATAACAAAAGTCATTGTAAAAACAAGTGTCCTTATCTCCTTCCTCTATCATTAAACGCCAGTTAGCGAAAACAAACTGGCCTGCACCAATCATCAACACGCACCCCACGATACCAGTAATGTACGAGTATGTTTTAGGACCACGTTTAAACCAGTTCTTCACAACTTCATAGCATCTTCCCATTATCCTTACTTCTCTCGGGTGAGTATAAGAGTTACCTGTCTGACTTGCTTGTCGGAAACTTTCTTGAGTGTTTTGAAGTAACTCTGCTCGTTCATCATCTTGCGTGGGTGTCTTTACTTCAACTGAGACAGCAGTCGCTCCATAATTTGGTCCTTTATTTTCTGCAGTGCTGCTGGATTGAGGTGGGTGAGGCAGACTGTCTAGTAGTTGAATGTTCTCTCCCCTGGATGAAAGAGGATCAGTGTCTGTAGTCGAGGAATCAACATCCTGGTCTGACTGACTTTCGGTAGCGGTGTACGTAATCGGAAAGCAGTGAAAGCCGCCATACGCCACCAATGAACCTAAGACTGCGGACAACGTGACCCAAACAAATATAGGACAAAAGTAAGAATAATCAAATGAACTTTTCAGAGTTAAAGTCACATTCTTTGTCGCATCTTCTTTCGTTTCACCTGTAGCATTCTTAATAGAAATTCCGATAAACCAGGTTGACTCGGAATCAGTCAATGGTGGAATGGAAACTTTCGACAAAGTAATCCGTCCTTTTTCGGCGAACGACAGACGAATTGACTCTCCCTTGTAGTCCACAACGTCAACGTTCTCATTTACATCCTCACAATCACGTGATACTTTTAAGTAAGCTGGTACGTCATCAGATTCAGAATTGACCGTGACGTCAAGTTGCATGTCAGAGATGTCCCCTTCTGGGATGAACTGGAAAACTTTGTTCGATTCCTGAGGGCCTAAATCGAACTTCACTGGATCATTTAGCATTATCCTCTCAACAGAACTTTCTAACTGCACTTTAAAACCAAGGTTTGGCGTCCCTGAGAGTAACAGATGCTTTTCTCGACCTATCTTGTCGTCACGTGATGGACATATGGTAAGAGAAGCCCAATGACCATCAGATTTCCATACATCTAAGTTGCCCAGCACGTGAGGTTCATCTGTTCCATACACCGATGCATGCAGAAATCCTGTTGAAGAGAATATAATCCTCATGTTTCTGTTATTGACGATTTAAATCGTAGTTGCCTTATGTCCGGTTCAGACGCCAAACTTTTTATGAGCCGAACCTAGTACATTGAATTAAGTCAGAAATGAAAAAGTCGGCGTCTGAATCAATTAGGTACGCCTGTTTCAATTTGGAACGGCTCAGCCGTTCTTTTCGCCTAGCCAGGCCGGGAATTTCACCTTTGGAGCGACTTTGGAACGGCCTTGATTCAGACTCCGACTTTTCATGTACCGAACCTAATGCATAAATTATTATAACGTACTTGTAAGTATTTTGACCGCCATTTTTCGTCTTTTGATACTGAGATCAACTGCAATTAAGATCGGCGTCTGAATCAATTCAGCCGGTCTTAATAATTTGTGTCGGCCTTAATTCGAATTAGGTTCGGCTCATGAAAGGTTCGGGGTCTGAACCGGGCGTTACACTCAAACGCATCAGTTCCTATTGTTTCAGTTTTCTGTTGGTTTTATTTGTTCAGTGGTACAGCGTCGGAGCACTGAATCCGAAATATAAGATTCAGAATTTGTTGTTTATCCCTTGCTCGTGATAAGAAAAATAACATACTTTCAAAGATATATATTTTTGGTCAATAATTAGCATGCCTTTTTAAGATGTTCTTTTCATTTTCTGAAAATGTTGGTAGAAATAATACTTCGCTGAAAAAAGTTTTCGACAAAAGGAGCCTTGGCTTTGGTTTTGGGTTGACCTCAAAATCTTCTCCATCAGAAAGAAATACAGTCAAGCCTCCACTAACGGCCACCTCTCCACAGCAGCCACTTTTTTTGGCGGACAGTCCATACATTGACTTTTGTTTCAACCTCTCTCCAACGGCTACTTTATTTTGTCCCCAAGGTGACGGTAGAGAGGTTCAACTGTATTCATTTTGCGTTCTAATTTCAATCGGGAATTCAGTGGTATCGCAAAAAATTGTTACCAGCCATGAATTTGTACGGGTATCGTTTCACTAAAATAATGTTTGACAACCCGGCGAGTACGTTACGAGTTCGAAAAATAGTGTTTCTGAGGTTCGGACGCAGGGTTTTCGGTAAACTAGATAAAATATATTTTTAACGCACTACAACTCTTTAATTAACTCTTCCAAAGACACAACTTATATGTTAGTTTTCCATCACAACTACGAAGAATACCGACGCTTAATTATAGATAAATGACGTACAAACCAGGAACCAATTACCAGACAATAGAAGAACTTATAATGAAGTGACAACGAGGATTCCACCCCATACGTACAACTTAGGACAAATCAGAAAATTACAGTTTCCGTTAGCAAGCCGCCCCAAAGGATTTTGCTATTTTATGATTGACTGGCGTGACCTCCTACAAGACGTGACATTTGGTTAAAGCGATTAGCACTTAAGTGGCATAATGAATTATAATCAGGGCTGGTTATAAACCCTGAATTAGAGCTTTACGTTAAATAAAAGGCGTTGAATAACTACTCTGACTGTTAGCCTGCGTAGCAGGCGTCGAAAGGGGTTGGAATATTGGGAAGGGGAAAAGGGAGCTACTACACTGTGGATAACTCTTACAAATATAAGCCAAGAACTTTTAAAATGAGGAACTCATCGGAGTAAAGTATTTTCCATTCGTGGGTTCTCTTTCCGAGAAATTGTTCCAGTATCAATCAGTCATCACTGGACACAAAGACAGCCCAATCTTTTTAACTGCTAATATCCGTCTTAAAACATAGACGAGTAGAGAGCAAAGGTTATTTCTTAGTAAAGTACCGGGATTCAAGATGAGATTGATGACTGACTCGAAAGCTGCATGTTTCACACAAAGTTACGAACTTGCTCCACTCAACCAGAAAACGAAACAAGTTAAAATGCAAAAGAATAGAAATTAGTCTTCAGTTTTTTTTTATGTTAGTTAAGCCACATGGCTGAATGCTTTTTCTATATCTACAGATTGTCTCCTTGAAACTCCCTGAAGTGAAAATACGCGCTAGTTCTTGCGCCATGTTTGTCAGACTTAATGTTCCCTGGTCAAAGTAACTCTGGGTGACTCTAACATGATACGCTTACGGGTGAAGAAAAATACATTAGAGTTGCGATGAAAACTGATAGTCATATCACTATGAATTCTATTCGTCGATGCTTTTCCAGCATACCGTAAAATTCCGAAAATAAGCCCCTCCAAATATAAACCCCCCCAAAACCTCCGACAAATCACCCCTTCACTGATACAAGCCCCCGAGGGCTTCTACTCAGATTGCCCTCAAATTCAAAATAAAACAAAGCAAAAACTGTACAGTAACACATCAATTTTACATTTTTAAAAAACTATTACGTCTGCCAAATGATTGCAGTAAAATGTGTCACAGTATACTGCTGTTTGCGTACTTCACTCTTCAGTCTTGAATTGGATTTCCTCGGTCCATATAGACAAAATACTTACATGACTGAGTTTTAGAAAGATCTACGTCCTCAACTGACATAAATTTCCTTCCTACTATAGACCTTTACAGCTAACCCAACGTGTCTCAATGGGTTTACCGTTAGCCGTAGAACGGCCAAAAAATTTACCATTGGCCGTAAAAAAATGTTAACCGTAAAAATTATGGCCATAAAAATAAATGTCCAAGGTCTCGTCTGAAGACTTAATGTAGGATCTTGTAGAGCGAGAAAAGCCGATACTCTCACAATTCAGCAAACCGGAAGTGTCAGTCAAACGGTGTCGCAGCACTAGTTGACAGACGTTTTGACAGCTTTTACTATAATTAGACTTCTCCAGTTTCCTCAATAGGGGGCTTAAGCAACAGCGTTTTTGAGCGACGGACGTCAACCGGAAGTGGACTTTTTGCATTATTGGGGAGTGGTTTAGTTGAAACTCTCGGGTAAATCGACTTTAAAAGAGAAAAGAAACTCAGCAATACAAGTTTGTTAGCGTCAAGGCATATAAAAAGGGAGAAGGCCTCACTTCCGGTTGACCTGCGACCGAGGCCGATTTCAACCAGGTGGAGGAGTACGAAAGCGATTCCGATTGTAGTGATGTCGATTCCACGGCGGATTTTGACTCAGAGGAACTGGTCAATGGTAAACCTATGATGACAACAGGGGCGGATCCAGGATTTTTTTTAGGAGGGGGTGCACTCGTCTCTTGCTCTACTTCAACACCAATAAACCACATAGTTTTTTGGGGGGGGCAGAATACCAGTTGTATTAGAAAACCGCAGGTCATCTCAGGGGAGGGTGCGCACCCCCCGCACCCTCCCCCTAGATCCGCCCCTGACAAGGTCTGGAAGACAAGTCAAAGCGAGGATACGGTTTGATGTTTGGAAACGTTTTTTCAAAACGGTAAGCCACGACATTAGGGTAAACCGAAGAACTGTTATTCATACAGCATGGATGTTACTTCAAATGTTTCAATGGGCACATTTACTGCATTTATTACGCTTCCACAAATGCGAGTAAATATACTTTCTTGTTTTATTTGTTTTGTATACTATACGTCAAAATACCGCAGTGTAGGAATGAAGATATAGACCAGAATGTTCCTGAGACTTGAAATTTCTTACAGCAATGAAAATAAATTTGACAAAACAATGGTAATTAATTTTCAACAGACCCGTCAACCGTAACGAAAAAAATTAACCATTAGCGGTAAAAAAACGCCAAAATATTTACCGTTAGCCGTAAAAGACACTACCCCATTAAGACCTTCTTTGAGTCTGATATTCCCTCTCAGTATAAGCTCAGCTGATTTCGAAACACCAATTTCCCTCCGTATATGAGCCCCTCAAAAGAGCCTTTGAAAAATATAAGCCCCGGGGCTTATTTTCGGAATTTTACGGTAATTTGGACTAAGGTTCGCTATTTTTACTGTCAAAACAGTGCGTCACCAAGGTGTAATGGCATTTCATTAAAACAAACACTTCATAGACGTCAGACACGGTTCTGCTGTTTCGTGATGACAAAAAACCTTTCCAAAGGCAACTTTTATGGTAACCACAAACGCAATAAGGGCCAGCCAGCCGTGAAACATACAGAGAAAACGTAGCAATCTGCCTGTGTTTCGTGACTATTAAAAGCATGTGTTAGATAATCAGAGATCAACCTAATCTACTTCAAGCATTGATTGCGGAAGACGTTCTCCTTGTAGAACCGTGATACATTTTTCCAAGAAAATATCAAGCTAAAATGACAATTTTTTATCAATCATGCGAGGAGAAGACCTCATTTCAATGAATTTGTGCATAAAATAATGCATCATAACTCGTGATTATAAAATGGAACTAATTTAAGAATTAACTTGTAGTGGGCCTATTCAGTGCAAAACGAACCGTACGTTTTTAATTAATTAATTAAGAATAAAAAAAATCACCAGCAATGTCCAAATAAATAAAATAGACATGTTTACCATTCGATTCGTTGTTTACAAGTTTGGCTTTCACCCGCAAGAACCGCTTTTGTTGGCTTGGTCCGTCTGTCTTCACGACACAGGAGTGGCTTAGATATTTCGATGCTGGAAGTCTACCTTTGAAAGTGGCAGACATTGTGAGGTTACTTGTCAGATCTTCTGCATTCCCGAAAGAACAATCGACTGCAAACTGGTTTGCTTCTGTTATGAAGGTCCATAGGCAGACAAGGAACAGGAAAGGTACAAAAATCGTTCTCACAGCAACGGCCATGTTGAGACTTAAAAATAAGCAGTTATAGTGTTACATTTGTGTCGAACGAGTCTGCGCTTTCCTTCTTAGTTGCCGCCAAGACACTGAACCCTAAAGGCTTGATAGCAAAAAAATAAGAGTCAATCTTGAGAGAACACCACGCTAAAAACACTGAAATGTGTCTCTTGAAGTAAAATGGATCGAAAATCCTGTACGAAAAGCAATTTCTGTACTGAAAACACGACAACCAACTCACCGTGTAACGAGGCGACCAAACGTTTGGTTTCAGGTCGACGCTGTAGCATTATGCTAATTGGTTACAAGAATTGAACATTTCAGTTCCGGTGGACGTCCTCCCCGGCAGGTCCCTAATATTAACATGATTAAGCCCATTTCAGGCGGGGCGGGGAGGGGGGGGGGAGTGCTTAATAGAGACGGGGTTCAAGGTCATGCAGCCGAGGATCAGAATCAGATCTGAACTTGCAGTTGGTAAGTAAACAGTCAGTCTACACGAAGTTTTATAGTCGTGATTGATCAATTAATACAGTCTATCATTTATTAGTGAATAATAATTTGGGGAGGGGGGACGGGGGCGCTTAAAGTGCATTTTTACATCTCTTCATATCGAGGAGATGTATCTGGAAGGGTAAACCACACGTCAAATGTTGAAAAAGTGTTATGCTTCGGATGCATGCCCGCCTTATCCTCAGAGAAGGAGGGAAAATGCAACTTCAACTTCAACTTTATTTAATACATTTATAGTAATTAAAATAGACTGGCCCGCAAAGTAGCAATTGTTAATCTAGGCGGCCCAGTTAAAAGAAGAATGAAGTGAAAGAAAAGGAAGGAAAAATTTTTAAGTTACAATAATTCTTATTTCTATCATAGTTTGCAGGCTTCTGTTGAACTACTTGATTCCAGTGTAAGTCTGTTGTGGTCTAACTTGTTGGGATTTCGGTCTGCTTCAGTATATATTTTCTTATTTTTGCGTCTCTACAGGCAGTATAAACCGTATTAGCAGAGCGGCAAATGCTGTATACAGGGTCGCAGTCGGGTCCAATCAACTCCCAGCCACTCACTACGTCTGTTGCTTGTCTCATAAGTTCTGTATCCAAACAGAAACACGAACCATCCCCTAAAATAACACAGAAGCGGAACAGGTTAAATCATTAGCATAATCAAGTTTAATCATACTGTCCAGAATAAATTGTAAATAAATAAGAGAACTAGACAAACAAAATATGAGTACAAGATTTTCAAACACTCATTAAACAGTAACCCCTTTTTGGTTTTTCTCAAGCGAGATTAATGCATTGATCCTAAGGATATCTCCGTGTGCATCTTTTCCAGAGCGGTGATATGATCGTACAGACACGGGGTGGACGAACTTCCTTACGAAACTGGGGACGGGTTAGACTTTCAAAAAAGTCCTTTGTCGGATTTCATATGAGTTTTTGTTTCTTTCCGGCCCCCTGAGGTCGTCAACTTTCTCCTAAAATCATTGTTAGAGACAACTTTCGCACAAAGTAAACAAATTTGGTCCTTCGATGATGGAGATACACACACACGTTCAATAGATTTAGTCGGAGTGGAATCAGCAAATTCCGCCATTGAAGCCAAGGACTCGCAAATGAAACCTGAAACCGCAAATGCGAGTCACGCCACTCCCTATTTTTGGCGCGAAATGCAAATGAAAACCCATCAAGCGAGACAAGTCGACCTCTCGCGACTTCGTCGCTCGCGGTCGGCCGGTTCGCGGCCAAACAAGGCTGGCTCTGCTCGCCAAGAGGTCGACTTGTAGCAAGTCTAGGGACGGGGATGCTCGTTGTACCGTTAAGGGGTGTAACTGAAAAGACACGTGCGAACCCTGCCGTTTCGGTCAATACTACAGCAAGGTTGGCTATTAAACAGCACTCGCGTCCAAGCTATGTTTAATACTTGGGAATGGTTTCTGAAGGCGACGCCTTAAAATTATTTGGGTCAAATAAAACCAAAAGCCCTAATGGGTCGCTCTTGATAAAACTCAGTTTACAGAAAAATTTTGCACTTAGCCTCGTTTTGAAAATAACAGTTTATGGCCTATTATTGCTGTTCACCTGTGAAAATATACTGAAGGGAAGTATTTGAGCACGATACTAGCTGTTACTAAGATGTAATAACTGTATCTACAAAGGGTTTCAGTTGGCGACTCACCGGTAGAAGCAAGAAGTTTGTTTTCACCAAGACTTGAGAGAGAAAGCACAGGTGATGCTGATCGCCGAAACACACCAACAGGAACACTGAGCAAAACAAGAATAGATTGTTCACTTCTCTCATCGAAATCAATCACGGAAAACAATTATTACTAAAAAAATACTTTTTAACCATTCCTAGAGAGACGGGAAAATTAACCTGCACCAGGCATTATGACTTTTTTGGGTTTCGCTCCCTTTTTTTTGGTCACGCTCCACTTTCTGAACTCCTGCTACAGAAAGTTGCATATATGGTCCGAATGTTCGCTGTTGTAGTATAGCGTTCAGCACCTTCACAGATATGCAGTATTAGTAGCTTCTATTGGAATACTGCGCTAAAAAGCCCTCATTATCAGACATCACTGCATCTGGCTAGTTACATTGTCTGGGAAGCGTGATCACATATCGCCAGTACTAATGGAGCTTCATTGGTTGCCGGTTGAGCAGCGCGTAGAATTTAAGATCTTGTTATTTACATATAAAGTGGTGAATGGTATGGCACCTATTTATTTCCAGGATCTATCAGACCTATATAGACCTTGTCGTAGCCTTAGATCAGGAAACATGCAGCTTCTGAAGACACAATCTTATAATGTAAAATCGTATGGGTTCAGGAAATTTTCTGTATGTGCCCCTCAGCTTTGGAATGCCTTTCCACGGGAGCTTAGAGTGTGTGATTCTGTAGGTAGTTTTAAGAAAGCCCTGAAGACGTTCCTTTCAAAAAGGCTTATTGTTGAGTGAAACTAAGACGAACCTTTTTATGAACGTATGTTAAAGATTGGTCCCAAGGTTTTGAGATTTTAATGCATGATAAGCCCCTTCTACAAAAGGTCTCACAACAACGTGATGATGAATTTTGTTTAATAAAATATTTCTTTTGAACGCCCAAGAAGATGAACAAACGCGTGCGCTGTTGGCCTGTGTTAAAGGATACCAACCTTGGAAACCTGATGTCTATAAGCCACAGGGTTCCATCTTCTGATCCGCCCGCAGCTTCATTCTCAGACAAGAATGTACAGCAATTCAAAGCTGATGGACATTTAAACTGAAATACCTAAAAAACAAGCAGCCAAAAAAACCCAGACATATGAAATGGGAGATGAAACGTCCATAGAACTTACAGTATCCAACAAACACTATGATAGCTTATTTAGTAGTTAGTTTAAAAAAAACAATGAGGTAAGGGGAGAGCTTACTAACTTTCTTCCCCTAAAAAAAGGGTGCTTATTAGAGAGGGGGGCTTAATAGAGGATTTACGGTAAGAACGAAAAGGACCAACCGGGCTCTGCATGTCGTTTTAGGGCCATGAACTTTATCAAAATTTAGAACACAAGGAACAGCCACCAAATTGAGTGAAACATCATAATAACCGCTCAAAACATTAAAAGATGGTATAAAGAAGCCAGCAAATACCGGCAAATGAAGGTAGGGATGGAAAACCTTGAAGAAGATTAAGGTAATTGGAATTGTTAGTCTGACATGTTTTAAAAGTTCATTTTTCTTGCTTGAAACGTTTGATACGATACCTTGGGAGAGATTTTTGTTTGATACAAAGCTGTTCGTCATTTACAAGAAAATTCCTCGCTAACGTTAAGTTCAGGTTACGTTCCAGAGGGCGCTTTCCATTTGTCAGCATTAACCGGCCAGAGCATTCAGGTCATAATGAGAATTTCACTTTTAATCATAACATTTCCAGCCAATCAGTCAAGTCCTAAATAGCACGCAAGAAAGAAATAGTGTTTCAACAAAAACTCTTGGAAAAAAGCATTTTTCATAGTCAAAATGACTGGTTAGGCTAATATGGTCTGGCCGGCCAGTTCTGACTTTTGGAAAGCGCCCTTACCATAATATGCATACGCGTTACTGGCAATATTAATCCTGCAATGACCTAGATAGCTATTGGCACGGCCCTTTCAAAGAGAGTTAACTATATATATTAAAAAGGTACAGTACCTTACTTCTGTTATACACATCAACAGCATCCATGAAGCCATCTTCTTTTGCAAGTAAAAGCAGTTTTCCTTCTGTTCCGACCTCTCGCTCACCTGGCAACCGAGAGTTCACTTTCATTACTACATGTATACATATTTTGCAGTAAGTTTCCTACTGCTAAGGTTTACTGATAAACGTATATAGAGGAAAAGTAACAGAGGTCAAGGCTGGTCACGAGAGACTGAAACAAAAACGGAAAAATGAAATAACCAAGGGGAAGTAGTTTACAAAAGAAATAAGGATGGTCTTTTCTGCAAGCAAACGTTACCGACGGTTTACTGAGATTAACTCCAATCCGTCCATGCATACTCTTTCTCATACGGGCTTCCGGAAAGTAGATTCTATCTCACTGCTAAGTGCATTCTCTGATGGTATTATCTTTCTCAAAGGCTTCCTCGTGGCTAGGCTCAGTTGTTCGAAGGATCATAAGTGTTAATCCAGAAAATGGTTTCAACTCAGTCAGGTTATTACTCTTTTACACGTATAGGAGCTACTACCCCCTGAATTTCGATATGGTGGATTTTCCTTGTGTAACTTCAGTCAAATGAATTGAACCCTCTTCTCCCCAACGTCAGTTGCAAAAAGGCTGGGTACACCCCTGGAAGGGTTAGACAGGTACATGTGGTAACTATGCAGTAACTTGGCACTAGGTAGCAGTAGTCAAGATCAAAACTCTACTTACTGTGTGGTTCATTAGCGTCTGAGCTGTTGTCCCTTCCTGGAAACGTAGTCAATGCACATGAATTAACAGGACAGTCACTTTTGGACACAACTGCCAGACATTTAGATTCTCCACAATCCCAAAGACGCACGGAACCATCTCTGGAGCAAGCTGCATTCATTTTGGAAAAAGAAATCATGATTAATTGATCTTTACCTCAAAAAAACATGACAACTAAAGCGGGAGTATTAAATTTGTTGAAATCGGCACATAACATGATCAGATGAATTTGATCTCTGATCGCTCTTACATAAAATGTTTCTCCCTCTGTCCACAATAGCTGTATCTACAACTCCTGCAAAAAAAGAGACAAACTATATCAATCAACAACGAGATGTGTAAAACTCTTTGAGCTTCTTCATCAGGAGATTCTTAATACAAAGCACTGCCTCAAAACAAGATAAATGAAATGACACCCTCAAAAATATCACACACTAGCACCCAGGAATGACAAGAAAAAAAACTGACAGCCCATTTAAAAAAACAAACACTTTGCAAGACTCTGTGTGGAAAACAAAGTAAGTCCTTTTCCTTTTTTTCAAAGTGCAAGAGACATATACGATATCACAAAAGTTCGTTTTTAACAATTTTCTTCACAATGCTGTTTACGTAAAACATAACAATATTGGTTATAGACCTCAGTTCAAAACAATAGCATCTATCTCAAAATTGTAAATGGTAAAGCATGTCCTACATATGTAGTTCTTCACGAAAACATCCCAGGTCGAACTTTGCTAGCAATCAGTGTCTTCCATGCGTACTTGATTTTAATAAATAAATGCTAGGGCGAACTTGGCAAGTCAAGTATATTTTTCTAATTAACTGACTGATGACATACAAACATGTCACCTTGTGCAAATCTTGAGAAATTCATTGAAGAGTAACCGCGGCAGGATATTATTAGCTCAGTAGGTAGAGCGCTTGACTGCAGAGGGGGAGGTCATGGGTTCGATTCCTGGGGCCGGATGGTATTCAGGGTCAATTAAAATAACGGAGAAATGAAGGCACTCCCTTTGCCCTACAAATTGTAATACCTTCGCGTGGCTCCGATGATCACGTAAAACAGCGGATCTGTCTCCAGTAGGAGACGTAAATTAGTGTCCTCAATTTAGTACTTTCGTGCTAAATACATTGACACTCAAATAAAGTAAATTTCTTTTTAAAGTGCAAAGAGTCGCGAATACCTGCTAAATGTAGAACTGAATTATAATTCTCATCACCATGGCAACGTTTGCGGGGTTTGTATCAAAGCATAATTGATTGACAAGTAGCAATAACATGTTCTTAGTAGTGTGACACTGCCTCACAGAGTATATAGCTGGAGATTGGAGTAGCGCAAGTAAAGAAATACTGGATCAATTGAGGTTACTGGGTAACTAACCACCTACCCCTCCGGTCACAACTTTGCCCTAAGCGAGAAGTAGTGTTAATGTTGCCTTGGGGGTGGGGTAGGTGATACTAACCTCCTGAATGGCCTTTCAATGTGACAGGGCAGCTCCCATCTTCAGTTGACCAGATCTTTAACCGTAGATCAGCACCACCACTGAGAACAACCTTTCCTGAAGGAAAAAATCTACAGCAGTTTACATCTGAAATGTGGCCTTCGAGACTCCGCTACAAACAAGATCAAAGGGGATATATAAGAAGAGTGAGTTTTCAATAGTGTAGAGGCAGCAAAAATGACATGCACTTACAGAACACAAGAAAAAAACTGCTTAACACTTAATCAACGGTAAACTTAAGTTAGTTTGCCTCAAGCCGAATAATATAATGGGATGCCTCGGGTAATGAGTAAAAGAAAATCATTTTAGAGTGGCAAGGGGCGAGAAAGTGAGAAACTTTGCCCCCCACCGGCCCAAATCCGGTTCAAATCTCGTCTTCGACTCCATAAGTGGGTTGAGTTTGTTGTTGGTTCTCTCCCTTCCTCAACGAGGTTTTTCTCTTGGCACTCCGGTTTTCCCTCTCCACAAAAACCTACGCTTCTAAATTCTAATTCATTTATATCAGTTCTTGAAGGTAAACAAATAACAGTCGAACTCCGCTCTACGGATACCTGCTTCAGGACACCTGACAGTTTTCCTTGTCCCCGGGGAAAGAAAGCCCTTACATTTTCTAATATCTATTATATCATATATATCATATTATATTGTGTAATACCGTTACAGCTATATATCCAGACGTTCATTTATGTGCGAATGACAACCATCTATCGCATAAGCCGAACAACAAAAGCCGACCGTTAATAAAATATGGTCGATGAAAACAATAATTCTGGCTTTAAAAGATCGTCAACAGTAAAATGACTGAGAGCTTGCTCAGCAGTACGGTTGTTAGTTTTGGATAACTCACCAGTCTTACTTGGAGACACGGAAAAAAACCTCGAGAAGCCACTTCCCCCATCACCTCATCGGAAATTGCGTCCTTTTGGACCCCCCTCCTCCCCTCTGAATTTCCGTTGCCTTCCGTGTGTGTGTGTGTGTGGGGGGGGTATGGATATTTTCTGGAACTACACAATTCAACCCGCTTTATACGGACACTTTCTGTGGCCCACTCAGTATCCATATTAACGCGGTTTGACCGCACAGTTCGCAAATTCTTTCTCTTAAAAACACATCAATTACCATACCCTTAAAACACCATTGCTGGAATCCCAGACAACTAGAGTACCGTCATCTCCAGAGGAAACACCTACACCCCCTCCTGGTGATACATCAATACATCGAGCCTGAAAAAATGAAATTCAAGTTACATGCATCTGTGTAGCAAGTCAACTTCTGGTGACAGGAAGCAAACCAAAATACAAGGGCCGATTAGGCCAAAGTCTTCGCATGATTTATGCCCGTCTCCCCGGTCCGTTAACAAAGTTCCTATAATACAAGATCGTATCAAGTGATTGTGTTCAACACTTGCATTTCCTATTTTACACGGATTTCTTCCTGTGACGCACATTAAAGAAAGAAAAAGGGTGTTTGGGGGCAAAAGTGTCTCACCATTTCGACCTAACTGCAGTGTCGAACTATTGAACAATTATTCCTCGAGCCCGAATGGGCTCTGAGTCGATAGCCCATGAGGACGAAGGCTGTTGGTCAAAAATATCGAGACAAAACAACTTTAGCTAGCAAAACGCGATTCAGCCTCCATCGTTTTGGTTTTCAAGCCGACGCTTTTCGTTACTAGTGGGCTATAACATGTAGCCTAGTTGTAGCTCAACCAATCAGAACGCAGCATTGATAATAGACCACTAGTTGGATTTTACTGATGTTTGTAATTCAACATCTCAAAACTCTAAATTTGCCTGAAAACAAGCATTAAGGTTAGAAGTAAGCCCGAGTATAAAAGACAAGAAAGGGAAGCGCCCGCCGGCCATCTTAAATAAGTTTCTAATATTGCGCGGAGTGGATTGGAACTGATAGTGTGTCCTCAGCGTTTTCGAAAAGTTCCGTTTTCCTCTGTTCACACCTAAACGCAAAAACAGCTTTTTCAAAAAGTTTCACTCTGGAGAGCGTTTTCGAAAAGTTCCATTTTCATTGATCGTTTTCATCGGATACGTGTGCACGAAAGCCGTGTCCGTAAAGAAATAGTTGCGTTTTCAAATGAAAACAGATTCGTGTGGACAGGGACTAACACAGTGTAAAACTGAAAACTTGGCGAAACTAAGTGAATAGTAATCAGTAGATTAAAGTTCGCAAATATTTAGTTTTACAATCTAAAAGTAAAAGCAAAAACCAAACAAGAGAGAAATAAACAAAGAATTTAATGGCACGTAAGAGAAACAACGGATTAATTAAACAAAGCAGAATCATAATTTTGGGCTGATTTTAATTTTTTGATTGGAGTGGGCGTGTCAATACAGCTATCTTTGTTATTCAAAATATCAAAAAGTTATGTGCGGAGTGTGAGTTCATTTTTCATGTTCATAATTCCAGTTCTGGGTGTTAACATAAAAATTTCCAAATACCACTTGTTTTAATTTTATTACGTATTGACTTTCGTGTTATCTAATTTATTCTTTCTAATTTCGGATACTTGCATCTGTAACAATACTCCAAGATTGGATTTGAAATATAGCTATGTTATGTTACGTTGTGTTAACGATCAGCGTAGTAGTTCTAAAGCGTCATTTTATCGAGAAGAAAAAGAACTTTCAAAAGCGACTTTACAAGAGAGGTGCACAATGTTTACAGTTTTCCTTTTTTCTTCGATTTTCCGTGCATGCCAAGCATGATTTTCACATCCAGAAATCTTTTTAGGGTACTTGGGAAGTCTGTGAAGTAACCATCAATTTGAGTGTTGAAATAGGTTTCATATTCATTGTAAGGATCCTGAGTGAAATTCCATGCTAAGTACTCGTCTTCGTTTCTAAATGTGTATCCGTGAACCTTTAGGTTGTATTTGTGTGCATTGGCGACGAGGTCGGTAGGATCCTGAAGGATGTTATTAATTACTGGCTGAATCATGTACTTGTGTACTCCAATGCCATAACAGATTTCCGACAGAGCCTCCAGTTCATCTTCAGGGACCGGAAGAGGGGTTGCCATCAGCATTATTAAAGGTAGCTTGGTTTTTGTTGACATTGCTCTGATGCTGTCCTCACTGAACGACTGGATATAACAAGGGCTTTTTCTTGTAAGGTATCCATTTCTGTGCAGTACATCGACAAGAAGGTCTTCAAAAGTGGTTTTGGCTTGCTGCAAAATGTCCAAAGAGTTGACCCACTGCGGATCTTTTGCTTCAGGGTAAATCCCTATGGGCCTTCTGGCTGATTTGGCAACTTGGATGAATTCTTCAAAAGTAGGTATCTGAAACTTGTCATCAAAATTGGGATCTCTAAACGAATACCTTTGCCTCGCACGAATGGTTCTGAGTTCTTCAAGAGTCAGGTCAACCGTGAAAACGTCGGTGATTGTCTTTGCCAAGCCGTTTACGGGGCTCTGTATGTGGTACGTGTTTTGTTTTAGTCGAAGTGTTGGGTTTTCCCAGATATTGGTTGTGTCGTTCAACCAGCTTTCATGTCGACAAACAAGTTTAAGATCCTTCGTGACGCAAACATCACATTCAATAAAATCTGCTCCATCCTTGATGGCCTGCCTAGAAAAATGAGAAATAGAAGATAGAAATCAAAATTATCACATTAACCTGCAACAAGGATGCACACAAGAAGAGCTACAACAGCTAGCAGACTAATACTAAAAGCTCTGGACATATCTTGAGGAACATGTACATAAAGTTGTACGAATGCGCTATAGGGTTTTTACATTTTTGCCACTTCCTCCGTATCATATTGCTGGTTTGCAACCACGTGACAAGGCAGCCCTGTTGGTGGTCAAATTGCCATTTCCACATTTCCCATAATACACTTTGTTTGCGTGTTTCTTGCCCCCCGAAATGGGGAATACAATAAAATTCTTGTCGAAGAATTTACATGAAAATGGGTTTTTAGTTCCGAAAAGGAGAAAAATGCTTTTGTCCTTGACCACCGACAGTGGCCGCTGTGACGTCATCTGCAAACCAGCAATTGGTTTACAACAGCTTAAAATTTTGTTGGCTCTATTAATAAACAACAAGAGCTGACTGGCATTCACCGTCAGAAAAAAACTAAGTTTACAATTTGTTTTACAATTTTTAGCACCAAATTTCTGATCATGCAACGAGACTAGCATTTGCCATTTAAAGAGCTTACGTATAACAACAAAGTTTCTTTCGTACCCAACTATTTTCCAATTAAATGCATGGCTGATTTTGACCTCTTCTTACCTGTATGCTTCTATGGTGTGCTCTGGAAATGTTCCCGAGCTCCCTCGGTGTGCAATGTTTAAGGGCCTCTTTATGATGGGTGTTTTAGCCAATGACGTTGAGGTCAAGGAGAAAACCAGTGTTACAAACAACCTGGCAGGCTTCTTCATCATTTTTCCCAGATCAGTGTATAACCGATGGAGCGTCTCCTGTTTTCTTTTGCACCAAAAGTCTGGTTATAAGCCTGGTAAACTCTGGTTGAGCCAGACTATGCTTAAACCACTTCGAACCTGGTCCAATCAGCTGTGAAGTGAAGACAGCACACAAACCATGTAAAAACCATGGAGAACGAACTTTTCGTGTACAGAGCTTTATAGTTAGCGGGTGCGACTTATAATAGACTTCCTTCGCAGAACACTGACATATTAAGCTTGGTAAACCAAATAACGCCTGGTAAGCCTGGGCATTTCGAATTCAACAAGAATTTAGATCTTCATGCTCCAATCAGGTACAAACAATTCAGGCTGATCTACTGCCTACATTCATGATCGAAGAAGCATGCTAGAAAATATGCAGGTGACTTTTATTGAAAACTCTATTCGCCACTTTCGCAATGCCCATATAATTTTTTTTTTGCTCCCTAAAACATTGCAAGAGCATTGTTTTCTCTTGGGACGACTGTAATTCCTAGGAGAAATTGAAATACTTAATCAACATTTTAGGGGGCCAACAAGGTGTGTAACGGGGAATGTGAAACTTGCGAAAAAAAAAAACATGTAAGAAACAGTGTTAAAAAGAATAAAGCTACCTGTGAAAATTATCCTAGGAAAACGACAAACGAAATAAAAGCTGCCCTTTAAAATGGATTAGCGATTGTTTAACCAACTCATTGGGACTGCCTGAGGCCTTTTATGATTATGACTTTTGCACAAAGATCGATGAACGCAAATAATGGTGCCAAAACCTATCCTGGTAACAAGCAGAATTCCCAAGAAAAATTTAATCAGCAAAAAATGATTTGAACGAGATTAAAGGCCGAACTCAATTAATTAATTAATTGAGCCCCGCTCATGTGAAGTGCTACTTTTGACGTAGTTAAGTTCGGCTGATTGCATTTAGATCGACTGAGGTGTTCTTCACCACGGCTACTCCACCCGAATGAACAATTCGTCCCATATTTAAGCCTCTCTATAAGTACCTGCAGACGTCGTTTTCGTCGCACGTTTTCTATTGAATCGTCCGTTTTTCAACGAAATCGTCGTTTCTAGTCACGGAGACGAGAAAATCAAAAAAATATATAAGTATCAGATTCATTGAGCACACTTTAAGCCTCAACGTGCGGCTCACGTTTGGGAGATTTCTTTGCCGTCATCGAACATCTAACGTAGTTAAACTTGTTTGGAATGGCAATGAGATCGTCCCGACGTCGATTTTGTCGCAATTACCGATACAGAGTTTCATACTGTAGAGTTTCTTACAAGTAAATGACACTGGAGCTGAGTCTACGAAACTCTCATCGAGACAAGCCATTGCGTGCGTTATCATTCCACAGGGGCACTCAACGACTTTTTTCCTGTAAAACAGCTGTTCGAAGAAGCAAATACTGCCTATAAATTTCTGGGTCCAGTTGTTCAAAAGGTGGATAGCGGTATCCACAGGCGGGATAAATCACTATCCGAGGATAAGGCAATTGGTCTTCGTAATACTTATACGCTGGAAAGAGGTTTATCTGCTGGATAGCGCTATCCACCTTTTGTTTCGGTTAATGCAAGAATATCAACACGGCAGAGACGAAGCAACATTCTCACTTCATCCTGCTTGTTGCTGAGGCTACGAATATTTAAGTAGGCAACATTTAAATTGTTGGATGCATGTCTGACCGTTCTAGCAACATCTTGCAAGTAGTCGGGTTTCTCACGAGATGAATCTTCCCAACCAGGATTTGTTTCCACATCTCCGCCTAGAAGCAGGATTCGTCTGGTAGACAAGGAATTGGTATAGTACGAAACTCTATTTCTGGTAAACTTCTGCTTCACCATGTATGTATTCGTCGCTATTTTCAGCGCCTATACAGCAGGTATAGATCGTTTTCAGTCACGTGGTCAGCAGCTTTGCAGATTGCTTGGAAAAAAAGAAAGTTTTAACATGTGAAACACAGGATTATTTTTGTAGACAAACATGGCCGCCGATTCATTGTTTTGTACACAAATATGGCTGCCGTGACGTCATGTGAAAATGATCTGTTGTTCTCGGTGAAAAGAGTAGAAGTGAAAGTGTTACTCCTGGGAGTGACAATATGTCAATTTGCGCCTCACTCTTCACATTATCCACCAGTGACAAGTAAGACAAATCAAATTCTTCAACGCAACCAAAATTGCTTACCAACCATGGCTAGGAAACGTTGTCCTTTCAGATACGAATAAAACGCAATAAAAGTTCATGCAGACATAATACACTGTTAACAAGGAGAAAGTTTAGCAGAAATGCAGAGGCCACAAAAGCATCACCAACCGCCATTGTGCTAATTCCGAAGATATTCGGAGTTGTTCTACTAACTTACCCACGATTTTCGGAGGTTGTGTTTTTAACACGATTTTCATGACCATGATATTGCGATTATTGTTAAAAAACGGTCTCCTGGAAATTTTGATATAAACATAAAGACAAAAAATCCCCTAGAATTTTCTAATGAAAGTACTATTCCACGTCCTCGAACTTTCGACCGGACACATCAGGGCAGATAACGGTTTCGGATGACGAAAAAGCCACCTGAGACTTTCGTGACGACCAAAGTTCCCCTTAGACATCCGAACAGATAAGTAGTTTTTCAGGGTAGCTCCAAATTAACCAAGAGAAAACCATTTCTTTCTCTTGAAGTATTTGGAAACGTTCGGTCGTTGGGTGCCCTTGATTCCTTTTAACGACTGAACTCTTTTTGTGTACACTTGAATATTTACTTTATAAACACTAAAGACTGCAAAAAGGAAAACGTTATCATTTTACACATTCTGAAACTTATCTAGCGATGAAGAACCGCGAACAAATTACCTTAAATTAAGCGAGGATTTTAAAGTACCTTGATGCTACGCAGTGGAATACCTCACCCGAAACGTGGTCAAAATAGTGTGATCCTTACGAGAAATGAAAAAGATCGTGACACTAGAGTGACTTTTGCTTTGATGATTGTTTTTATCTCACAAATAATTTACACTCAACTGAGGGATAGTGACACCCACTTAGCCAATCGGAATCCATTATATGTTAAGACAGATCGAAACGCACCAATGACATTACGAGTCTTCATAGCAAATAACATCACGACTTAATTGACCAATCAGGTCAATAACCAGAGTTAAATACCATCAATTGACGTGATATTCTATTGTATTGTATTGTATTTTTACTCCATCCTATAATACATTAGTTGTACAATAATACAATAGTTGTACAATATCAATAATACATTACTTGTACAATATCAATTGGTACAAAGTTGCTTAAACTACGGGTACATAATAACGATAATAAAAGAAGAAAATTAGAATGGAGAAGGCCCTTTAACAAGATTGACTTTATTCTTTTGTAGTTTTGTTATTCATTAAAACAGAAACACGCACGCACACACACACGCACACAAGTCAATATTGAGCAAGATAATATGTTCTAAGTGCCAACAAATAACGCAAACTACAGCTTCAAAAAACGCGGCCATCATCATCGCTGACCGCTGACCGCTAGACGTGATAGAACTCACTTTGCTCTGAAGATGAGCACCGGACAGGCTATCGAAACCTCCGTCACTGTCATAAACAACAGTCCTATTCAGGACTGCGTTCACCCGGACGATCATACTCAACCTACTTTTGAAATGACTCCTGGGTTCAAACCTTACACAGTTGCACAAACTGTATAAAATTATGTAATTATGCAATCCACGTTGACACGATGACGAAATATATCATAAGTGGTCTGTTTCAAATAATACTTCTTATAACCTATGGGGATCAAACAACTTGCTGTTAGATACGAGAAGACGTCTTAATGCAATCACGACCTCTAGATTACTTCATAACAGAAGCTGAAATAAGCAAGGCAGCAAGAAAATTAAAGAATAACAAATCTGCATACTCCGACAAAATAAGAAACGAAACGATTAAAGCTAGCTTACCAACACTGCTACCTGTTTACCATAAACTTTTTAATACTGTTCTTAACTTAGGAACAGTACCTAAAAATTGGTGCAACGGTCTTATAACTCCCATATTTAAATCTGGCGTAAGAAATGACCCATCAAATTACCGCGGGATTTGTGTTTCTAGTTGTCTAGGAAAGTTGTTCTTTTCAATTTTAAACCAAAGACTTCTTGAACACGTCACTTCGCTGAACATACTCCATAAGTCTCAAATCGGCTTCTTACCTAAAAATCGAACATCAGACCACCTCCTAACATTACGAACTCTTATAGACAAGTACGTACACTGTCACGGTGAGAAAGTATACGCTTGTTTTGTTGACTTTAGAAAAGCCTTTGACTCAGTCTGGCATGACGGACTTTTCTATAAGTTAATCCAAAACCTATATTCAAACTCTTCGTGTGCATTGAAAATAGGTACGAGTCAAACAAAATCTTTTAGCTTCTCACGGGGCGTACGCCAGGGCTGTATTTTAAGCCCCTTACTTTTCAATTTATACGTTAATAACTTACCGTCCGCATTTCAAAATACTTTATCAGACCCTATCATCCTTCCAAATGGTACCAAATTAAATTCGCTTTTATATGCTGATGATTTAATTATTATATCACGATCTAAAATCGGATTGCAGAACTGTCTCAACACATTATCCTCTTTTTGCAACTCTTGGATGTTAGATATAAATTCCAAAAAGACCAAAGTTATGGTCTTTCAAAAACGAGCGAAGAAAAACTCCAATCTAGAATTCCATATAGGTAAAGAAACCATTGATACTGTCCATGAATATACATATTTAGGAACCCGTATCTCCTCAACCGGTAATTTTAATATCTCCCTCGAACACTTGAAGGAGAAGGCTCTTCATGCTCTTTTTAGTTTAAGAAAACACACAAACTTTAGCAAATTAAAACCTTCTCTTGCTTGCAAAATATTTGAAACGATGATTTCCCCGATATTATCATATAATAGCGAAATTTGGGGTGTATATGTAAAACATGATTTTAAAGCTTGGGACAATACCCCAATTGAAAAAACCCACTTGAAATTTTGCAAGCGTTACCTAGAAATAAGCAATAAAGCTTCAAATGTTGCAAGTAGAAGTGAATTGGGACGGTTCCATTAATTATTAATATTTATAAAAACATCCTTTATTACATATTGTATCTTCTGCGTAAAAACGAGGATACTATTGTTAAACAAGCCTTTCGTACTTCGCTAGAACTTCACTGTAATGGTAAAAATAGCTTTTACAATAATCTTATGAAAATATCTGAATATTATGACCTCCCTGATTTTGATCCTAATAATTTAAGTGAAGCTAAGATCAAACACTATATAGATATAATAAAACAAAAATATATTGCATATTGGCAACATACAATCCATCATTCTAAGAAACTACAATTTTACAGCTTATTTAAACATGATTATAAAATTTCAAGTTATCTAGACTTAATTAGAAATTCTGCGAATAGGAAAGATTTAGTGAAAATTCGTATAAGTAACCACAAACTCATGATTGAAACTGGAAGATATAATCAAACTTCCCGCAACGATAGACTCTGTCCTATTTGTAACTCTGGTATAATTGAAGACGAATTTCATTTTCTCTTCCCTTGTCCAAAATACTCAATCCCAAGGGAGAAATTCTACGATCAAATCCAACAAAATTTTGTCGATTTTGATCAGCTATCTTACACAGAATTAATAATTAAATTGATGAATTCACAGAATTTTTCCGTAAATTCACATTTGTTGAAATTTGTCTCATTATGTAATGATTTACGTAATAATTTGTTATCAAGTCATGCTGATGACCCTTGATTGACTACAGTCATCATTGCATTATCATTGTTATGATTTGTTTGTTTGTTTGTTTGTTTGTTGTTTTTTTTATATTAAAGCTTTTGCAATACTGTAACTACATAATTATAGTCATGCAAATAAAGCTTATGCTGTTGTTGTTGTTGTTGTTGATACGTACGACTGATGGTTGACACTCCTTTAGATATGCATCAGCAACTATGTGGAACGGACCCACTGAGGACCTGGGATTAAAACATTGTTTAATGACTTTAAACCTGTTTTCGATTTAATAAACATATCGCTGTTGTTATATATTCTATGAGAAGTACATTCCTTTCTTTTTTTTTAAGGTTCAATTTTCTTTTTTACGTTTTCTTTTCTTGTTTGTCCTGTCTTCCTTTTTTTATCATTATCATTTTTTTCTTTCTCGGAGATACTAGTTCGAACTAGTTCTTACAGCTACTCTGTACAGCTGAGGTTCAAATAAAGCTGACGTGTGAGAAATTTATTGGCTTCACACTGGAGCTTCAAGTATAATGTAAGTGTACTTAGAACCTACTTTGATAGTGTGAAGGGGTAAAATTTGATGTACCTACTTCAACTTAACTTGGTGACCATGGAAACGATCGTAGTTCAAAGAAGCCGAAGTTTGCAGCCAAGTATCGGCTACACCACACTTGAGAACACACTTGACCAATAAGAAATGGAAGCCATGTGCACGATGTGCACGTGCAGCGGTTCCAAGATTCTAATGAACGGAGAGATTGACAGCTTTTACTTCAAGGATTATACTTTGTCAACAAGTGTGAAGCCATGTTTTCTACAGAGCGACTTAAGATTTCCAAGTGCCCTAGAATCAAGTGCTTAATTGAAACTAACTTCGCTTCCAGCGTGAAACCAACAATTGTTGGGTGAAATAAGTGCGCTCTTTGGGACACTTAAGAAAAATTAACATACTGATTAATCACATCATCTGTTATTAAGTGGATGCGTTCAAGTTTTAGCAAAATAAAGGGAGGTGCAAGATGAAGAACATCAAGACAAGTTAATCACTTGAGATTACTTTTACTGAGAAAACGAGTAAAATTGAAACGTACGGATGAACACCCAAAGTTTAAACATCTCTTATGCGCACTATGGCACAGAAATAGCAGCTATAAAGAATCCTGATCCTTTTATTATTTTCTGGAACTTAATCAACTTGACTTTGTTTTTTTGTGCGTAATAGAAATTGTAAAGAATTGTAAAAAATTCTGATCCTTTCACTATTTTCTGGAACTTAATCAACTTTTGTGCGTAACAGAAATTGTTAACTGCAAGCAGCTGAAACAGCAATGTGAAAAAAAAATGTGGTAAAATAATCACTCCTGTGTAACATTGTCTTGATTTTAATATGGTTTGTTTTCTTAGCTAAATGAAGATCGGCAGCTACAGGCAGCTGACTAAAGATAAAAAGTGACAACTTGTGTATCAGGGTATCAGCCAGGGCTAAAAAAAAGAGTTTTGATTTTTACACATTTAGATAGATCTCTTTAAGGAGGCCCGAACCTACTTATCGGAGTGTTGGTTACGTTTTCGAATAGCGTTTTTCAGAAGGGAAAATTTCACCGATTACTATGATGTAAGGCATCCTGAATGAAGTAGGAGAAAATTTACGAAAACATTGATATTTCTGTAGACAAAAGCGTTTCAGACATTAGCATACATTTGAAAACTCATTGTTTAACAAAAGTGAAATTCGATAAAACTTTTATAAGTGCCGCAATTTTCAAGTGTAACTTCTGTTTTCAGACTCTAAGACAGTAGCTTGTATTGAATTGGATTGACCTCCTAATCAAATCTTAAAACGCTCTGCTAACACATTTATGTTAGTCGACGCGCAAAAAGCAGAAGAGGGAAGCCAAACTATACTCTATCCAAGGTCGTTTTACCTAAGTCTGCCTAAGGCTGTATTGAAAGACAAGACCACGATATCAACTGAGGCACACACTACCAACTCCGCGGTATGACCAGTGAGTACCTTACGCATGCTCAACTGGCCATAACACGGAGTTGGTAGTGTGTGCTTCAGTTCATAATTGTGGCCTTGCATTGAAACAAACGGAGTAATCAGAATTCTACGTCAAACACTGTATTTAGTGCTACAAGAACAATTTAAAAAAGCATGAAGTGTGTTGCTCCATGTCAGAAAATCCAGATTGTGGAATCTTGCTTGTTGAATTGAGCTCAGGGAATCCGGAATACCCCTGACGATTGGAATCCAGAATCCAAGTTCCATTGACAAGGACGCCAGAATCCGGAATCCCTAATCCAGTCCCAGGAGTCCAGAGTTCATAGGGTGAATCCAGAATCCAAGATTTGTCTTGGATTAGGATTGATTGTGATATTATTTGAATACCATCTACTTACCCGACTTGCTACCTATTCT
Source organism: Porites lobata (assembly GCA_942486035.1). Classification (NCBI taxonomy): domain Eukaryota; kingdom Metazoa; phylum Cnidaria; class Anthozoa; order Scleractinia; family Poritidae; genus Porites; species Porites lobata. The sequence goes on from CALNXK010000042.1 coordinate 3,270,674, forward strand.
TCCCTTAATTATCACATCACATCTTCAGAAACTGATTATAACCTCTACACAAAACTCTTACCATTTTTTAGCGCTCTGTAAGTTCCCTTTCTTAGCTCCCTTTAGATTGGTATTTCAATCTGGTTTCGATTTTTGTCCCATTTAACGAAACTGCTCTTCGATCGCAAAAGTGCCAGCGCTAGTTCATCAGATGACTGTATATACTCTTCCGTTGTCCTATGCCGCTTAAAGAATGTAACATATTAAACTGAAGTTGCACTGTGACGAACGGCTTCGTACGCAATTGCATAAATTGCGTTCACGAGTGCGAGTATCCTTCTTCATTTGATGAAGCTGCATTGTAACTCTAGATCCGTGTAAAAGGGAAAACGCCTGGAGATTCTCACCGTCAAATGTCTGATATGTTTGCTTAATACGCTCCTCTTAGCATTTGATGTTTCGCAGTTGTCTTCTGAGTTTGTTGTGGCTAAAATTCCCGATATTTTCAAGTTGACGAGTTCCAGTATGGGCCACTGCTAGTTGAAGAGGTATTTTCCCTTCCACTGCTCTACGAGAAGACGCTTCTTTAGCGGACACAAACCCGTAAAAAAACAATCCGAGTAAATTGCGAATCAGATCGGTGCAGCAGCCAGCTACCACATGGATTTATCATACCCAAAAGCGTTATAAAGACAACTTTAAGGTAAACCTAAAATGGTGTTGTCAAACTCCATCCAAACCCCCGCAAAAAGCAAGAAGCATCGTGGGAAGCCTCCACAGAACTAAACGTCGATTTAGCTTTAGCTACAAAAATCGAGTTTCAGTGTATATACATGTATGTCTCCACAAATACCACCATTTCAGACTTGGTCATTTTGCGTTTTTCAGATGATACGTCACTGATATAGGAGGGCTTTGGGTAGCCATGCACTGCTTCACAATTTTGAAAATACCATGAAAGTGCCATGCTGAATGACTGCGGAGCATGAAGCTATAATGGGATGTGGACAATAGTATATTATGCATCTTTTAATTTGATCACAGGGTTTGATGTTTTACAAGATGGTGATATGCGTACGCTGTATTAACCTCGATTCCCTTGCAGCAAATCCCTTACATTTTTTACCACCCTTTTTTACCAAATGGAAGAAACACTGCTGCCAAAATTCTCGTTTACCCTCTAAGTCACTTGAAAGGTGGGTAGTGGAACAAGGTGTTTACTATTATTTCCTGGTCAAATTTGCATGTCTTTTGGATTGTTTGTTCTTTTTGTTTGTTTGTTTTTTCTCTTTGCATTTTTCCCATACCCTCATTTGGGTGTGGTTTGAAAGATCTCTTCCCGGCTGCACATAAAGTGTCAAAGTTGTCTATAAGCATTACATTCTGATGATGTCACAAGTGAAAAGGAAGAGGAAATGCATGAGCTTTACCAGCAGTTCAATTGTGAATACGTTAATGCCATCTTGGAGGTATGCCTGACTAGACATGACTGTACAGTACCATTTCATTCATATGTTTTGTATGTTTTCTACACTATATGGCCGCAGATCCACACCAGTTTCCACAGTAAATATACTTTCAGTAGTAAAAAAATTTCCAAGTTGAAATATAGCCAATATCCTGTCTGAATGACTCGGAAACCCAGGAAAGAGGACTTAGGGAGTTAACTGTAAAATCCAAAAAATCTCCCGTGGGAGTATGCCCCCAAACTCCCCTGGAAGCTTTTGCCTTCGGCACTCGGTTGGGAAATTGGTCATTATTTATCCTACATCCGTGCCTGCTATAGTAGATATAAAAACCTTTCATCGGAATAATAAACATGCTGAGAAAACCTCAAGCATGCCAATCTACATGCCAACATGTATGGATGCAACTTCCTTGACTGCTTCCTTCATTCATGAAACACTTCAGCAATACCTTAAAAAGCTGCGAGTAATAACCTGTTAGGCTAGAATTTGCCTGTTAGGCCCCCTCTATACATACATACATACTTTAATGTTTCCTCCCCAAAGGGGATTTTCAGGAATTATTTACAAGCATGTAACTAATTACAACACTCAACCTTAGTACTAATAATAATAATTACAATGCTTAACTAATTACAAATTACAATACTAAATCTAAAAGCTGGTTCCTTAAGAGATGTTAAAAAAATGTAAGAAAAGCTAGGGGGTTCTACACTGTTCCAAAGCAATATAAAAGTCCTGTAATTAAAAGTTCTCTGTCTGGAGGCCGTTCTGAAAGGAGGGATATTTAGCTTTTGGTTTAAAAAACCAATGCAGTCTGAAATTTGAAACAGGTTCATGTTTTCTAAAATCTATAAAAAAAAAAATTCTGTACCCTTGGGTAAATAAGATCAGTCAACTTTCAGGATCCTCTTTGGAGACATATACATCAAGTGCCTCATCACTCCAGGAGCAATTATGTAAATGGTATGCAGATTTTAAATAAGGAATAATCTGAATATGACTAATGTTCTTAGCCGTGACAATGTCTATTTTTTCCTCCAGAAAATAAGAACCTATTTAAGAACCTATAACCAAGATTTGGGTTAATTACCATTTATGTAAGAACCCATTTAGGCTAACTTTGGAAAATGCAGGTTCTTACTCGCAGGTTTTTAATGTACTTCACAAGTTTCGAGCAGTTGAAACCTAATTCGAGCAATGTTAAATTTTTTTTTAGGAGAATAGAGGAAGGGATAGCCAAAAAAAGGGATTTTTGTTGTTGCCACAGTGTCTTTTTTTTCTCAGTAAAGTAACCAGAACTCTTGCAGGTTACTGAGAATTTCAACACAATGGAGATTCGTGGTGGTCTCATTGTACATTAATTATTTATGGAAAACACTTACGCTTTTCTTGTGGAGATTTGCAAGAACTGCAGTTGGTGAAATAAACTTTGTGGTACATCTCCTTTCTGAATATGAAAGTGTTAGACTGCTCTAGAAATAGAGAACAAGATAGAATACATAATTTTCCTGTAAAATATTGCAACCACTATTAACTTTAACTATCATTAACTTTACTATTGTGGTTATTACATGGCAGTACAGTATAATAATCTTTATTGAGTATCCTTCTAATCAAGCAAAGTGCTTCATAGAAGGGTTCCAATATGTAAACCATTAGAAGCATGATAGTATAATATATAGATTTAGCCAGGGCTAAAAGCGAAGTTCCCGTTAATAAATTCATAATTTAAATCAAACAATAAACTTGTAATCCGCAGATCAGGGCACATTCATTTGACGTTTGAGGCAAAGGCTAAGTGATTTTAGAGAAAAATAATTTGACAGTCCAAGAGTGAAACAGCTTTTACATCGAGTTATTAAATAATCTTATTTGTACACCCAAAAATAGCAATCATGTTCGATCACAGTAGATTAGGCCTGGAAAACAAATAGACCTACCTATTCGTGTATTGTATTTGCATTAGCTGTTGAATCATAATGTGGCATTCACCACTCTCTCCAACATTGCTCCGTTTGAGAGACTATGGATAATTGGACAACCCCGAAATATAATTTTAAGAAACACAGGTGCCACGATAGTCCTCGGTGGCAGTCAATTTACACGTTGCATTCCTCTGTCTAAAAGAGAGGCCAAAATAAAAAATCAGGCCGGATTTTTTATGTTCGACAAGTTTAGTTTACTAGTAAATCTTGGCAACGAATCTGGTGGAGTGTAAACCAGCCTTTTAAACGTACTTTTTCTCATCACGTCTCAGGTAAACAGTACTATGAGGCCCTTGTTTTTATCATACAGACCTCGGACAGAATTTGTTCTTTTTTGCCCTATTTAAACCTATAATTCTGCAGTTTTTCACAATTTTGCAAGAAAATTTGCACTCATTCAATATCCACGACGATCAAAGCACGCGCTTCCTTTGCACAACAAATTATAGCATTGAATTATAAAACGTTTTCATGAAGAGAATTCTATAATGCCAGGACTTTCAGTTAGAAAAATCTGGTCCTATGTGATATGCAGGGTAAAATGGGCTTTTAATGAAAACGATAAAAAAATTCCCAAAATCACTTTTTCGCCAGCGGACGGGGCTCACTTTTGACAGGTACTAAATTTGCAGTGCGATTAATAGAGTTACTATTTACGCTTCAACATGATAGATAAATTGTATGTTTAGGTTTTATTTCCCTTTATTTATTAAACTGCAGACGGTTTTGTTATGTGTAATCTTTAAAAGCGAGTGATATTTACGCGCGGCGTTTTGAGTATTCCTGCATGAGATGTCTATGTTCGACTGGATACAACCGATTGCAACGATAAAAATTGCGAGAGGGACTACTAACAATCAATAAAATAAATATAATTCGGTGAAACACGTACAGAGACAATAATTTTCATTCACGAAGAGAAGTATTGAGAGTAAAGTGTCTTTGAAAATCATGAGTCAGGTAAGCATAAGCTTATTTATCTTTTAAGCCGGCTTCCGGTGTTTGCTCTTTTTCAAGATGAACTCGAGGCAAGAAAATCGCTCAGGGCTTTCTTTTTACAGTCAAAATCATAAGTAAATAATCTTGAACATTTTCTTTGAATTTGAGGTCAAAAAAAATGTCTAAAGGCTTTTTAAACCTGATACTATTGTAGGTTAGATCATTGCTCGTATATAAACTTAAGCCGCATAAACCATACGCTCGACTTCAGGAAACCGAAAAAAAAAAAAACACATCAAAGACAACAATTTCTCAGGCTTACCAGTCGAGAAGCTGCTTCTGAAGGTCATCAAGTGTTCCAGAATTTTCAACCCTCTTACGCCTCAAGCAAGGGCAAGTGAGTAGGCTCATTTTTGAAAACGATGCCATCCGAAATCGATTTCCAATGACTTTGACAAGCGGTGCACTTGTCAACAAAGAGCGCAATAAACAAACCAGCCATGAATTACAGAACAATCTTGATAGCAGCTGTATTTCATTTTGTAAACCAAGTAGAAACAGCCAGTTTAAAACATCACAAGATGACACAAAACTCTGTAAGCTCCAGCTATCAGTAAGCAAGTTTCCAGGCGCTGCATAAATTTTCCGCATGAACTCACCTGTCAAATTTTGACCAATCAGAACATAAAAATTGAGCGTAGCGGCGTGATCAACGCGTGACAGTGAGAAAAGTCAAAAGTGATTGCCTTCCCGCATGTAAATGTAAAAGCCGGTTGAATTTTCGGCGTCCGAGGTCAGTTCGAAATCAACATTTTAAAAGTGCGGCTCATGAACTCGACTTATTTCATATGCTTTTAAAAAAAATTGAACTTGAGCCTGCGATAATTGAAAAGTAGCAACCTGTCAGCGGATACGTTAAAAAACACTCGAACTCAGTGGGTCGATACCTGAGCCCACGATAGGGTCAGGCGATACTGGTCAGCAGTAACACTATTTTGACTGCTGTCAATTAATCAAAACATGGATGTACAATATCAGGTTGCAGGCTCCCAAACTAGCTAGAAAGTGTGAGATTAAACATTGGTATACCTGTGGTGCGAACGGACAGAAGGTCGGGTGGTCGGTGTACGGTCACGTGATTGCTGAATTTTCTAAGATGGATCGATTTTCTAAGCTATGGGACTTCGAATTGAGCCCGTGATCAAATAAAATATCAGCGCAAAACTTTAAACACTACGTGACCTCAATGGATAGGCTAATGAGCCCGCGATACACTCAGATGATGATGGTCAGCGTATACTCTAGTTTGACAGCTGTCAATTAACCTTCATTACAATGGCGAATATTCGAATTAACAGACTACGAGTGTGAGTAAGACATCTCCGTCCAGCATATAGTGGAAAATGCCAGATCGTGTACCTGAGCGAACCTGAGCCCACGTTATTAGTTTTCTAATAGTGGTCTGCACATGTCCCATTTTGACAGCTGTCAATTGACCTTAATTTGGCTTGCCAATATATCTTTAAACGACTGTCAGCCAACTGACAGCCTTGCCCAGCGTAGTTTTGTTTTTATGTTGAATTGGTAAGTGTGACATATTATATCCGCTTATATGTAGGGGCAAAACGACTGGTCTTTCATCTGAGCCCGCGAGATAGTCATGTGATAATTGTCAGCGGATGCCTAATTTTGACAGCTGTCAATCTAATCGTACTCATACGGATGGCTTACATAACTAAGAGGCGAGTCAAGTTGTGCAAGATCCTTTGTGACATTTGACATCGGCTTACATGAAGCGTGTGTACGGTTGGGCGGGCGGGCGGGCGGGCGGGCGGGCGGGCGTACGCTATGTCATAACCAAATTTTCTCAGATGGATAGTTTACCAAATTTTCTTACCCATGGTGCTCCGCTCTGCGCGCGCTTTGCGCGCGCGAGGAGCTCCGCTATAATATAGACTTACAGTGCGGAGACTCAAACTGGGACACTCAGAAGAAGATTGTCCAATCACAACACTTTTTTGACGAAAATATTCTGGATTTTTCTTTCTTTTGCAAACAGATCAACAACATTCATAAATTTGAGGGCTGTTTCCCAAAAGATTGGGTTTTTTAAGTTCAAACGTTTTTAAATTTTTCAACTGTTGAATAGTTGAATTCTTGAATTGTATTGGTCCATGTGCAAAAAAACTTGTCCCAGTTTGAGAATTCCCACTGTGATATAATGAAAGATGTAACAAATGTTACTTCCAGCTAGATGAAAGATTACCCAAAATATGAAAAGATTGCTACTAAATTGCGCTTTGCACCCTTCCGATTCCCCTCCTGAAAACTGTATGAGTGTGTGAGGAGAGGTAGGATTTCAGATTTAAATGCGAGAATTAACCTTGGATAACCACAATAAATAACAAGATAAAATTAATTTAACAGTTACCAACCTTGTTAACAGTTTCAAATATAAATCCATCTGAAGCTTGGATACTTAAGGGGCCCCTGTTACCACCATCCACATTTTCATGAGATACAAGTTCACCATAAACTGTGGGCTGATCTATGAGACAATTTTTCCTCTTATCACAAACTAAAAACATTAAGAGCCTAGTATCCTGTTTTGTTGTTAGTGGACATTGGCTTTCAGTAGTCTATCTTCGCGCGTTTTTTGACTGCCAACCATGTAAGATGAGGGCTAATCGGTTAAATCTGGCGACAAGAAAAACGGACAAATATACCGGTAATTATGAACAGGATTAATGGTATAGATAGCGAAAAGTCCTGTCAATAGTGGGAGTAAGCAAGGAAAACTCACAATAGGTTTTGGTTCTCATCTTGCTGAAGTACCAAAAGTTAAGCTAATGGTAAATCATTAGTTTCTTCACCAACTAGTCAAGTTGAAAGCTTTTCCTCTTTTTAAGGAAAGTCAGATCAGTTAAAAACAGCTTTCCAAAAGATCTGCTACTGATTGCAATACCAGCTCTTGTACATTTTATCCTTTCCAATTCAGGACTGTGATGGACAGATCATAATCAACGCGATTTTAGTTCAAGCTAGTAGAGGTACCCCAAGCTCAACAAGTTACATGACTGTGTTTCACTAAGCAGTCCCAAGCGAGGACAAGGAACATTTGATTTTAAGACCTCTATTGCACTGAATCCAGGGATGATACGTGCTTTGTTCAGATTGCAGACTTAACATTAGTTTACAAGTTTTAAAAACAAATTTTAAGAAAATCAGATATACTTACTAGCCCATGAACATGAGATCCAAGCCTTTCCTCCAGGATTTCTATCGACAACAGCAAATTTACAAAATTAAACCTAATTCGTTAATGAAACTAGTTGGGGCATACTTATTCATCTTTCCTTACAACGTGTTTTGCATGTCCAGGGCATATTTAACCTAATGTAACAGTTAATTCCAAAACCGCCCATGCTCCCCCCCACTCCCCACTAGGCATTTGACTTTTTTGAAACAATTTTGCTCAAATTTCCCTGTATGTTGGCAGTTTAGATGGTGAAGTGCCCCACCGGCTAAGGATTCAAAAAGTGACAAATCCCTTACCCACCAGCAACTATTCAAAAATTTTCCCATGCGTCAAACTGTTTACATTTAAATGTGATTATATAATCATAACTATAACAATTGGTTATCAACTGCCTGATTTCAGCCTTAATAGGACAGTACATGTCATGTCTAAGTAATTGGACAGTATACGCCATCATACGCGAGCTTAAATGGCTGTTTTTTTCATTGCTAGCAAAAACAAATCTTGCAATTTCTTGTGTTTTGATTTTAAAAAGAGCCTTATATATCACAAATTTGTTAATGTTATGATTAATTGGTAACAGAACTTCGCCTCGTCCAATTTGGTCCGTAATAATCATACTCGTGATTAAACAAATCGGACTCCTGCTAAGCAGTTGTCTGATTTTGTTAATCACTAGTAGGATTACAGACCGAATTGGACTCCACACAGTCCCAATACCATTACAAACACATAGAAGTCTCGGAAAGCTGTCTACGGAGATTTGTTAATTTCAATAAAATTGTTCATTCTAAAAAGTCCACATTTAACGGGCTTTATCAAAGGCTCTCAAATGCTCTACCAAAACGTTGAGTATAGGGGCAATGACCCGAGAACGCGGTGCACATGCTGAATGCGGAAAGAATTACGAAAGCCTTTGCCTGCGAAGCTGACATTCGTTTTGACACGAAAGTCAAATGCCCGACCGGGCAGGCCTCAATTTGGGTCAAATTCCCCACTGCACGGAGTAAAACTCCAGTCAAATGCCCGGGCTATGCGCGGAGGGGAGATGGACGGTTTTGGAATTGACTGGTATATATCCAACACACCTCAGAGCCTCTTTCCAATCCCACTGTATGTTCAGGCGAGGTATTTCTACGGTGTTTGTTTCTCTGTGAAGGTCCATCTTTCTTTGAGTTAAAACTCCCACGCTTAGCAATTGCTTAAAAGCAGAGAATGGTGAACTAGTAAGATCTACTCAACGCACCAGTGGCAAAAGCCAGGTATTAATCAGCAAAAAAGTAATGGGCCAATGTGTCGGCCATCTTGAGTTATTAATCCGTGGAGGATTGGGGCAAAGTGGTGCAGTCGTTGAGCAAGGGAGCAAGGGACGAATGAAGGAGCAGAGGAACAGTAGGAGCACAGGAACAGAGGAACAGTAGGAACGGGAGGAACAGTAGGAGCAGAGAAACAGCTACCCTGCGAACAGCGTCTCCTTCGATCTTCCTAGAGTGGGGTGGGGGAGGGGGAGATCGAAGTGACTCTGCTAGCAGAAGCCTGCGAACGGCAGACGTTTCTCCTCGTTTATCGCCGCTGAGAACGTCCCTCAAGGGGATGAGCGCGAGAAGAAACGTCTGCCGTTCGCAGGCTATGCTAGCAGGGTACGAAACAAGAGGAGCACAGGAACAGGGGAACATTAGGAAGACTAGGAACAGAGGAGCTGAGCAACAGAGGAACCGGAAGGAACAGCGACCATTTGACATTGATGGGGAGTGGGTGGGGTTCCGTGGGTGGTATGGGTGATTTGGCGGGGAAAGAATGTTTTCCCCCAAACCCACTGGTGATAGAATTCTTTTTTCCTGACATACAACGGCCGCGCTGTAAGATTTTTTCCAGAGTCATACGCCACGAAAGACATTTTTTTCAGTGTAGGAATCTTTTTTCGCCAGGTATAATATTTCCTTGCAAGAATTTTTTCCCTCGAATCAGTCTGCAGGATATTTTTTTGTGAAATCACCCATACCCCCTTCAAAAGTCAAATGGTCGGACCCTCAGGAGCAGAGGCCAGTAGGAAGTAGGATTTGAGTACACGCCATGATTGGCTTGTTACTGTAAAAAAGCCATTGTTAATTTGCCAATCAGGTTGAAAAGCATAGACATACGGGGGCCAGAGGGCGGGGGGCGGGGAAGGGGAGTGCTTTCCACAACTCTTTAGCAACTTCTCGTATTTCGAGCAACTTTTGCATTCTGAGAAATTTCTCTAGTAGCCGAATTCTGAGATATCGGAACAACCTTTCGTGCTTAAATTCTCCTTTCTTAAAAATTTCACAATGTTTAAGAGACAATTTATGAATTTCCTGTGAAAAAGTAGCCAGATCCTCCTCCCTGGGGCAGAACATGGGCACAAGATGCATGCAGCCGTGCTGCTAGGTCAACAAAGACAACAACAATAACTTTATTTATCCACGGTTAAAAAATCATCAGGCTAAGTGAACTACTACAAAAACTAATTGAAACTTTAACTAATTAATTGTAATAAGATTCTTTAAAACAAAAAAAATTGTGCCTGCTTTACACGATTGCCGTAATTATCGACATATTTCAAAAGAGATCACTGCAGCCGTGTTTAAAAGGGGAAAGAGTTTGCTCTTGCCGCAGCTCAATAAGTAGACTATTCCACAGCACCGAACCTCTGTAGCTGAAACTGTTTTTAACATACAGCTCTAATTAGTACGGGGCAGTGGAATAGCTAGCTTCCCCTCGGAATCCCTGAGAGAGTAACTAGAGACTTCTTTACGATAGGAAAAACAACGAAATCAACTACTTCGGGGCAAGGCCATTTAGAGACTTATAAACCATAGCTGCAGTTTGAATTTCCGTTGAGCCTCTAGCTTTTTCCAGGCTAAGGATGTAAAAAGACTCTCAACACTGGCATTGGTCAGCGGTTATTAAACTAGAAATTTAAAATGGCGGACGAAGCCAGTCCAGGAGGGAGTCATAAACTTAGGCCTGGGCACCAGAGCCAGTCTCACTCTCAGGTGAAGTAAGAAGGTCATTCAACAATTTTATTGGCTCATAGTAAAATTTAAAAGATAAATTTTGATATTGACAGGAGCCCATGAAAAGTTTTTGTTTTTTCGAGCAACTTTTGAGCAACGTTCGTCACAAAAAGCAACTTCTGAACTTCGTTTGAGTTTTTAAGCAACTTTTTGAGAAATTTCGGGAAACTGTTGGAGAAATGTCGAGCAACTTGTTGAAAGCCCTAGTTGCAGCTCCCCAATTTTTTTATTCCGGAAGTGCGTTTCAAATTTCATTTCATCCTGAATAGCAAATCGACAATGGCTTTTTTAAAAGGCCAATCGTGGCGCTCAAATCCTCTGAATCCTGGTAAACAAGTGGAGGCCCAGGGCACTTAACCAGAGTTAAGTTTCGTCTGTTGCGCAGGCTAACCAACAAATTAACATTGACTCCTGTTCGAGCTTGAGCTCAGGTTTAGCAATACTCTGTGCTTAGTGAAACATCTGTCACAGTGAAACACCTCATAGACTACGAGTAGTCCCTCATTTTTCCTCAGGGATAGTAGAGCGAGCTAAACACGAGAGCGTGGGGTGATTTTCACGCACGATCGCGTTTCGCTCGCTCTACTATCCCTGAGGAAAAATGGGGGACTACTCGTAGTCTAAACACCTGATAAAGAAAGCTTCTCTCGCGTTGCTAAATTTTTAAAAATCCATGGGGAGATTCTCGAAGTCGAGCAGGAATTGTACGCGAGTTTTCGTCAAGTGCGAGGATTAGACTACATGACTGTTCCAGAAATGGTGCACGAGAATGATCTATTTAATATGTTCTCAGTGTTTTCTAACGTGGTACATATCCATGGAGTGATACCTGCCTACATTTTGTTCTGAAAAACGAGCATTCCAACCTGCCTGAGGACGAGGTTGCGAGCATTCATTGCTTTGGGAAGAGTGAAAACGTACCTCCGCAGCACCATGGGGCAACAACGTGTCAGTAACATCGCACTTATTAAAATTGAAAGGGCATATGCCAACTCTGTAGTCAACAATGACATGGATCGTATCATTGATATCTTCGGCCGTCAAAACGGCAAAGAGGGCTATTTCTTTTAACGTGACGTGTTTTATCAGCCTTCCTTACGATATATATATGTAAAAGTATTTTCACTTCAAATGGTGATGGTGACCTATGGTGTTGCATCGTGTGGCCCTCGTTTCTCTTCGACTGTTTCGTAAAAATTTGGGCGACTTGCAAGAATATTTTGCGCAGATGGTTTACCGGCCCCTGCACCCCCCAACCCCTTAGCAAAAAAATTACTGTACGCCTATGTTGAAAAGAAATTCAAGACGCATTTCTGGTACTTGGGGTCCAGATACGTTTTCGGTCGCAATTTGAGATAAGTGTTAAAGATAGGCTGAAGCCAAAAGGGCACTATTTGGCCTTAACAATCGGCTCCTGGCCTTAACGGGGTATATGTGCCGCTTAACAGGCAGGTGCGGATCTAGGGGGAGGGTGCAGGGGGTGCGCACCCCCTGAGATGACCTGCCGTTTTCTAATACAACTGGTATTCTGCCAAAACAAAACAAAAAAAGTGGTTTATTGGAATTGAAGTAGAGCAAGAGACGAGTGCAGCCCCTCCTAAAAAAAATCCTGGATCCGCCTCTGACAGGGAATAATTTTCAGGGCCCTGAGTCTTAAGGCATACAATTTTATTATTTAGCGTCTTGAAAAGGGTGTCTTTTTTGGACTGAAAGCCTTTAAAAGAGTATGTAGTTTGATGATGAGCCGTCAACATCCCTGTTACCAACAAATTTATTTTTGTTTTCTATTTATATCGTTTCATAGTCTTTTTCATTTGCATTTGATCATGTGGTGACATGTCCTCCACGAAACGTCATGTTTTTTATCCTTAAATTTATTTTTTAAAAATCTAATTTTACGAAGATAGTTTAAAAACTTTCTTCATTCTGTATGCGAAACGAAATGAGTCAGGGTCATTGAATGAGGTGTCTATGAACGATTTTTTTCTTAATCAGGGTAAGAGTTTCAAGGCCTGGGCGCCACACCTCTATCCAAACTTCCCTTGAGAACTCCCCCCGGGGCTGAAGTTCGGTCGACTCCCAGTAACTGGACCCCTCTATAATTCGAAGCTCCCGCTAACTCAAAGCAATTTTCAATTCTCTTCAGATCATTTTCAATATAATTTTACCCTCGAGAACTCGAACTCCCGATGCCTCAAACTTTTTGCTATTTCTCGAAGGTTCGAATTATCGGGAGTTGACTGTACACACAGACTAGCCTGTGTAGCAGGCGCTTCACCCTTCGCGTGTCTCCCTCGGGCGCGCCCGTTCTCTCTTTTGCCCACTACTTCCAAGCGCCAGCTACACAGACTGTCAATCTAACGTATGCATGTTTGTTTGTTTTAAATCCGCATGCAGAAAGTGGATATGCGTCATTTACGGTGGTGTCACAGCATAGCTCTGTTACCTGAAAAAGGTGACGGTTCGGTAAGAAAAAGATTTGCCAATGAACTGAGAAATTTTAGGGTAATTTTTTAATGAGCAACCCGAAGTTTAGGGATTCCGTCTGTGGCGGAGGCTATTGCATTCAGGCAGATTTAGATTCTTGACAGTTACTTTTTATTTCCAGTCTTTTTCATGACTTTCATTTTGTTAGTGTTTTCTGCACTTATGTTTTCGCCAAATGGCAAACGTAAATTTGTACCACGTGACCAAGTTTCCCCCTTAATTGTCGTTTATATTACTTCTACACAAAAATAAGTAGTTTCACGCTAGTTTTATCCATAAGAATTGTTCTGGACAGTTTTTATCTGCTTATTTTCTATTCTGATAAATTGTCAACTTGAATTTGACGTTTGGCGTTCTCGTAAACGTTAGTCTTAATCTCTCTACTAATTCCTACACAAATTTTCCTCTTATGGCTAGCCTATTCCAGGCGTTCAGATAGTATAGCGGGAAGTACAGATGGTGGGGAGCCAGTGAAATACTACGCGGGGAAAACGAGGGGAGTCCAAGAACGTTTGCCATTTGTTAGGAAATTTCGGTAAAAGATTTCTGACAAATGGTACTGGACTTGAAAATGTTTCCGAAAAGAGGAACGTGTTAGAGTTGTACCATTTGCAAAACACCATAACCCTCCTGGGAAATGACCGCCATTTTTCACCTTCCGCCTCAACAGGAAGCTTGGCACTTGAGCTGGTTAACCAGAGTGGTACAAAAAATTTTGGTCGTTTCGGTCAAAACGGGAAAAAGGTAATATCTGAAAGGAATTACTTTTTTTCCGGAAATTTTCCACCGGGATGAACCGTTCCATTTGAATTCTCCTTGGAATTACCGTGTTTTCCATACAAATGGTAAGCGCTCCAAGACAGTCTCTCGGCTCTTCCCTGGTCAGGCTACCTCTCAGCCTGCCTGTCATTCTTTGTGACGTCATGCAACGCTTCTATTAGCGGTGTGACGACAGAAAAATCCCGTGAAAATACTAGTCTATTTAATAGTAGGTAATACACACTACGGAAAGAATTTTGCCGCCAAAACTTTGTATTCGGCTTCTCTGTCTTTTTAAAAAATTCACCATTTTTAGCTCACTGATCCTACGCGTCAACAAGCACCGATTGTACTTGGAATATTGAAAATCGACCCATAATCGCCTGGGAATAAAGTTCCGTTTCAGTTAACCCCTTCCTTTGAAAAGCTTAGTATTTTATCACGTTCCGCCCTAAAGTTCATAGTAACCAAAAGTGTATTTTTAAGACATCCCCGCTCCTGGGGTAGTTGATGTATTGTACTTCTCTAGATCTATTTTATTCCTTCATTTTAGTTCGGTACCAAACAATGAATGAAATTTCGAGAGAATACAGCGGAACGGTGAGTCAACGGATCACATTAAAATAATCCCATAGCTTGTCTGACTTTAATCACGTATTCCCCTGAGGAGCACAGGTATGTGATGCTAATTAGCCAGCGAACCAATCACAGCGCGGAATCCTTTGTAACTACGGAGTAGTAAAACTGCCGCGGACCCGTAAACGCGGTTTTTCGGGCTTAAAGAACCTTTTACACTATGTTAACTGGCTAATTGAAAAGCGAGCAAAGTCTTCAAGCACAGGTGAATTGATTCTTTGCAGCTGGCCCTTGCTTTGCAGGTAATTATGTCGCTGACTTTTCTGTAGTTCTTACGGGAGTTACTTTTGTTAGGAAAATGTACAATTACTTTAACTTCGAGTGTTCTTGTGATCTTAGAAGTGGCTTGTCGAAGCTTTAGCTGCTTGTACGTTTTCAAATCCATAGTCAGTAGATTTGTTGAGAACTGGAAATTTTCTATTAAGAGTTGTGAGAGTTCGTTCAGTTAATAGGCTTTGCTTTCGCTCTCGTATGACTCGCCAAACATGAATGATAAGTTGATACCTTAAGTCTTCAAGACAAAGAAGTTCTTTGAAAGAAACATTCATTTCAAATACGATAAGCGTGTTGTGTAAGCCTTTTCGTAACAGAGACACAACGTCGCTTCGTTTTCACTTATAAACTACCTCATGCTTGGGATTTTCAGATGAAGCCGGCGCGTGATCGCCATGGCGTCTTGAGCTTGGGATAGCCAACGAAGACAATATTGGAAACAAAGATAGCCAACCATCTGGTCCCCTTATTGGGGACCAGATCGGTTTGTTTCCTTCCAATGCAAATGGATTCCAACCTCATGAAGTGAAAAAGTACATTGAGAACTGGAGCAAAGATGAAGGGACTCAAGTTATACGGTAAACATTTTCTCACCGGTATCAATCACAATTAGCTTGTATGGTTGCAATATTTGTTTACATTACCACGGTGACTTTTTGGCTGCATATCGTCGCCACTCGCTGATAAAGAAGGTTCAATTTTTGACACCCTTACTTGAGATTTCGTTTATTTTCCTACAGCGGAGGGTTTCAGGAAACATCAATTTTGCTGTCTATTTGATTTCATGCTTATTATCGACAATATATCTATGGTCGTACAGTATTACCTTTCAAAATTTCTGACACAAATATCACAATATTCTTTGGGTCTTCCGTTGTATGTGCATACATTCTAGGTTTTGAAGTGAAAGAATGACCGCATTGTTCAGCTTTTAATGGCCTTTTTTATGTTTTAATATAGTCTCAGTAAAACAGTCACTGTATATAACTATCAATCCTATCAAAGTTTGTTCATGTATTTTATATTAATGATCGTTTCGATTACAATTATGTCGTGGGAATGTAAGCTTACATGCATGTATATTAGCCCGAGGTTTGCTCGCTATCATGTATTAAAATTTAATACATGATCTGCGTTTTACAATTGGTAATTTCCTGATACTAATTCATAACTGTTGCAACTAGCATAACAGTCAACAGTTGTCAAATAAAAAAATTAACCTCAGGATAATTAAACCAATAAAAAAAAACGATAAACTAACAATGAGTTCTTATCAACTCGATAGTTTTGATATTAGTGGGGTTTGTACCAGGCATAATAGAGCTGTAAAAACCGCTCCTAGGATTTTTACAGTCGCCAAAAATTGATACTTTTACGATGCTGGTCTGCAATTTTGTTTGGGTTGGCTTTTGTGTACACAATTTTCATTAAGTTAACATGAATCTTTTTTGAAAGTCTGTTTTTTTATAGTCGAAGATAAAAAGTATGGTGATGATGTGACAGTAAAGGGTGCTCTTGAAAACATATATGTCTTATATAATTTTTTTTCTTTTTATTTAGCTTGAATGAGTTTAGTTTTGACCAGCTAAGTCTTTTCTAAAGACAAAAACTTTATTGACTTTATCTTCGACATGAAGATTTCAGTACCAAAGCAATCAATATGACAACAAATGAAATAAACTAAAAATTATAAAAGTTAGGTAAGAGAGAAAGGAACAACAACTATATATCGAACAGTAATAGAAAATCACTCTGCTATGTACGGCTTCTACACTACTCAAATATGTTATTAAAAGAAGGTTAAATTTGAATTCGGATTTATAACAATTTAGAATTTACCGTGTCACACAATTACTCTTTTTTAAATCACCTAATAGATGTTTCACCTTGGGAAACGTTTTGCTAGCAAAACGAATCAATGATCCGCATTTTTCAAACTGAAAGTATAGGGGTATCACTATTTTTTGTATATTTATTCACTATTTTTTTTATATTTATACAGCTGTGAATTTTTTGTCCTTTTGCAGAACTTGTTTATAGAAGTTCCCGTTTGAAAGAACAAAAAATGAGAAATGTACATATAAAAATTCGGACACCAACACAATCATGAAAATTATCTGTTGAATAAATTTTGCCTTTAATGAAATTAAGCTCACTGTGTGATTGCAATTATAATTGTCTTTACACACGCTTTTCATATTCATTCACAAAGAATTCATTTAATTCCCCCACTGGGATATTGCAATGTCTTGGGGTGTTGTTTAGTATTTAAATGTAAATCATTAACAAACAAGACCTTAGTGGTTTCAAACCAACAAGCATTTCTGTCTCAAACTAAAAAGCACTATTATTTATATGTGTTGCAAATTAATGTATAATGTAACATCTCAGAATTTCTAAAGACAAAACTTATTGATTCACTTCATATTATCAATAATGCATGTCAAGTATAAACTTAAAGCAACGATAGTGCAGCACTGTATGTCAGGCTGGTATCAAGTTGATATCAAGCGAAACCTTTATGGATGATGTTGCAGTTCCTACTTTAAAATTCTGTCAGTTGAGCTGTGGTGTTGAATGTTATTGTAAGTCCATAAGATGTGTTACCTATGCAGATAAAGAAGAAACAGATACACTGTCTTGTAATTTGAAAATAATATAAAATTTTAAGAAATTATGAGGAAAAAATTAAATGTCCTTTAAAATATATGATGTTTTCAACAGTTTTATCACTGGTTACTGCAGTCTAGTCTCAAGGAAATAGTGGCAAGAACAAGCTTTTGTAAATTTATATCAAGCATACTATTTTAGTGTGGTAAATTTGGTCAATTGTCTTTAAATTAAAATGAATCTTCCAAATTTTTTTCAGCTGTGTACAAATAGATTAAGAACCCTCTCATGTATATACTGTAATGAATTATTTATTTTGTAAAAAGGGCCTAAACTTTGAACAGAAAATGCATCTTAAATGAAGGAGGTAATTTATCTATCTTGTATTAATTTTTTCATATTATGTGATACCTGTCTATTGAATGCTCCTCATTCTTAAATTCTTAAACAGTTCTCTGGCTGAGGTGAACACATTATCTACAGATGAGGGTCCTTTAAGATGGGTACCTGTCATAGAAAGTGTCATACCAATTATTATTCACCGGAAAAAGGTGAGTTTGCCAGAATGTTATTTAATTAGCTTCATGACAATCTAGTCGCACAAAACAATCCATGCTTTGGATCGAGTTGTGTAAGGATTCTTGGGAAATTTCTGTCTCTGTTTTTAATAATAATACTTAAGTTCTTGATGCAACAAAAGTGGAGGGCAACTAACAGATTTTCTGAAACAATCCATGCACAATAGTTAGTAGGTTATTAAAATTTTGGTATTTGGTATTGGGTATGATCGCTAATGGAGACTGTTTCTCTGCCAGTCATACATTGTGATAGCTGAGGTCAAATTTGATTTCATGTTAATTTTGATTTAACCTTCATGTGGGTTTATTCTCAGTTTTCTTTGTCTCCTACCTAAGGTTAAAGAATTTTAACCTGAAATCAATTTGACCAATATAACATGTAAAATTTAAACTTATTGTTTTGTTAATTTTTGCGGTAATATTCTTACCCTACTAAATGTTGCAGTTCACCACAGCAGTAGCTAGTGCATGCTGTCATGAGGGGGGCGTAAGGGGGGTCCGAAAACCGCAAAACCGCACAGAAATACGCCAAAAAACCGCAAACCGCATCGGTTTTTTTCCCAAATACCGAAACCGCGCGTACATGTAGGCCACAATATGAAAGCTGACGTCAGCAAGACGTGTGATATATTCTGATAACATTGTGCGTTAGTATTAAACATGCCATCATAACGCGAACGATATATTGTACTACACTATTATACTCTGTTTACTACTAACCAAATGCCGAGTATGCTGGTCATGTACTTGAACGAGTATTGATGTCTCCCTTGACTTTGAAAAACTCTGTCACTGATCCTGTACGTCTTACATTGCGTGACTGATTACTTTGGACGACCCTGTGCTATAAAGCACAGCTCCTCTGAAATTCTCCCCTTCCTTTCCTTCTTCATAGAAGATTGCCACGCAATCAATTATTACGTCCTCTTGCGATCTCGACGACCTCAGCATGCGCATTGAATCTGTCGTGAATTGCAAACCACAGAAAACAAAACACTGCTTGCAAAACAACCGGCGACCGTTCTAAAAGTGAGACTTTTTTTTGCACCGAAAACCGCTACTTAAAGGTTGTCAAACCGCTTAGTCTTTTGAAACCGATACCATGAAAGTTAAACCCAGAAAACCCTTATGCCCCCCTCTGTCACAGAAAACAAACTGGCAGCACAAAGAGACTGTTCTGATAGACCCAGAAAAGGTGGAATTAATAAACATTTAAAAACAATTAAATGATGCCTGGGTTCCTGCGACATTAAATGTACCTAAGTAAAATGGTAATAAATCAAGATTTGAAAAAAATAGAATCAAGGACAGATTGAACTAATTGAGGGATCTACAATATGAGCGTTTTATAAAAATTTGTTAAATAAATCTACTTTTAACATTGAATGAATGAATAAATGAATAAATGATTGAATAAATGAATTAATGACATCATAATTAATTAATATTTATTTGATTGCTCATATAGGTGGATGAGGAAGATGTGTTTCTTGTCACAGCACTGATGAACAATGAGGCTGTTTTCAGTGCAGAGATAAACTTGAAAGGTTACTCATGAATAAATTGTTTTTTTACACACAGAAAGAGAGTAGCATTGTGGTAAATTAAGCTCTGAATAATAAGCTGCAGTTGGATGAAACAACCGGTTACTTCACCGAAAAACTTAGTCCTTCACCATGACTGTGATCAACTGATCCATTCTGCTTGCTGCTCTTTATCTGTAAAGAGAATCAACAGTTTTGATGAACTTTAAGGCAATGTGTCACTAAGTTCTAGCTTACTTAAATGTAATCATTCTTAATTCATTTTCAGAAATTCGGCTGAAAAAGACCTCAGAATGTTTTGTCCAATGGAGGAATCGTAAATCAAGTAAGTCTTAAATTTAATTATTTAATTATAGTCTAGATTATATGAAGTGACCAGTTATAAGCTGTATTCTAGTCTAAGAGTACTTATCAATGTTAATTATATTGTAATTGCCAGCCAAAACCACATCTCTTATTAATGAGTTTGTGGTTATTTTCATTTAAATACTGTTAACTGTATTAATTAGTTAATTAATTAACTGGTTGATAATTTATTTAATAATTGTAGAGAACCATGCCTGGGGACTCAACTTTGTTTCAGAAGAAGAAGCTCAGAAGTTCTTGGACTTTTGCTGTGTATGTGATATTTTAAGTACAACATATGTTAGCTTTTGAAGTTTGAACACAGTAAGGACATATGTTTTGGGCTCTGGCAACAAACTCTCTAGAGTGTCAGATGATTTAATCAAAGTGTATTCGAATGTCCCCACTACTTCTGATAAACTCAATGCCCTTGTTCTAAATATTCATCACAGGCTGGACGTGTGCGTTCAGTGTCCAATACATCATCGTCAGCTCCCTCATCATCCAGTCATCCAAAGTCAAGTGTGCGTCATCATGAGACCAAGGTAAGGGCTTGAATTGCAGGCATTATTCTCTTGATTGTGTGACAAATGTTAATTGTACTTCAAACATTGAATACGCCTGTAATGAATTATCATGACTTTAAAGGTGGCATAATATTGTCCTAACATTTAAAAAATATGGATCTGACAATATTATATTGTTGTTTTCTGGATTTAGATAAATTGTGCCAGAAAAGATAGCCAAGGGTCTGGTGATGCACCAACCATCCAGATAAATGACATCGAATTGAACCTCAAATCAGCACACACTAATGGTACCCTACACAATGGTGGGGGAGACCACTACAACTCCAGCAGTACTCTTGATGCCATGGAAACACAATGCAGCTCCATCAGCTCACGCAGTAGTACCCCAATAGCCAATAAACCCAGCAATGGTGATCCAGGGGACAGTGGTTTTGGTATGGAAGATGTAAGCAGTGACTCAGTTGAACCCCACAGAGTGTCTCGCATATCTGCATCTCATGAGAATGAACTCTCAGCACGCCTGTCTGTTGCTAGTGACTCAGATTACTCTGTTAGTTCAAGAAGTAACTTGTCAGATTTGGATGACTCAGCTGAATTGAGTTACTTCAAGAATATGGCAGACTTGAATTCTAATAATTCTCCTGTGGTAAGAGAATTCTTTTGTTTCAAGGGGGCTTGAGGTGGGTTTGGTAACAAAAGTGTACATGTTCAACTGTTTGTGCACATCAAGATACAGTCTTCTAGAAAATAATGGTGAGGTATTATCTTCATGATCTTTAAAAAGCTTGTTTTGTTTAGGATTCATGCCTTATTGCTGTTTGTTTTCATTGTTAATCTTACCCCTTTGGCTTGCTTTCTTAAGGCCTGTAAACAATTGAGTGTTCATATGTGCGCTCACAATCATGGGTATCAGTCTCCGGCACAGCTTTCAATGACCACTACCTTGTGTATCATATTTATTTTAGGCTTGAAGTAAAATCCAGCATTTTGTTAACATGTACAACATTTAGTTTTCTAAGCACAGATCACATGAAGATGAATGTAGAGATTACAATTAAGTTAGGTACTTAATTACCACTAACTTTTTTAATGGTTAATATTTTGCAGGAAGTCAATGCTTCATTTCATGGTTATGCAGATCTAGACCTGAACAGTAGCTGTGGAACAGATGTAGATGTGAAACCAAAGTCTGGTATCGCTCAGTCTCGCCAGGGTGGGGCCACTCGCAAGGCAGGGTGGCTTTCTGTAAAGCACGTTCTTGTGAGATTAAAGTCAAGCAAAGTGGAACTAGCTTCAGATAGGAAGTGGCGTAAATGTTGGGTTTCACTGAAAAATGGTGCTCTGAATTTTTATTTTTGCAATGAAAAGACTGTGAGTCCTCAAGACTTAGATGAACCAAATTTTTCTTTGGAGATTGATGGGTGCATTGCACAGGCAGTTCCTGAACATGCCAAGTTAGACCATGTGTTTAGTGTCAGCTCCAGACTTGGTGAAGCATACTTTTTCCAGGTAAAATAGCCCATAGTAAGTTTAGACTAGTAGTGTAAGAAGAAATGGGTTAGATGCCTTACCACATGTACTCCTACTACCCATGATCAATAGCTGACTACAAAACCTTATAGACCAGGGGCCGGTTGCTCGAAGCCTGGTTAGGGCTAACCGTTGGTTAAGAGGTATCAAAATGTATAGGTTTCCATGGTATTTAACACTGGTTAGCACTAACCATGCTTCAAGCAACCCGGGCCTGTACAGTTAGTGTGATGGCATATACCTATTACTAAAAGTAGTAATCATTACTGACAGAATGTTAATTTCAGGGCAGCTAAAACCCCAAAAACAGTGGGGTCACCACACAAATAGTAGCCGTTTAAAGTTTCTGTGAGACTGATTGCATGAGGTGTGTAAACACCATTTAAGCAATAGAAAACGTTTTCCGTGTTTGCATGGCCTGATATAAACATGAGAGGGGCTGGGAGAATTCGAGACAGTTATGCAAAGCCGAGACAAAGTTGAGGGTTTGTATAACTGTTGAGAATTCTCCCAATGCCTCGAGTGTTTATATCATGCTATGCAAATGCAGGGAAAAAGTTTTCTATTGCTTTTATAAAATAACCTTCCCCAGAAAAAGACGCAAAACTCTTTGTATGGCACTGATTAAAAGAGAAATTCTTACCAGTTGCAAAATCTTGTCCACAAAGTCTTGCACGTGTAATCAGTTCTTGTTTTGCAAAAAGATGCTTTAAAAAATATGGATTTTTCTCGCTTAAAATGTCAGGTTAAGCGAAGAAAAATTGACTCACCTTCTTTGTAACGATTTTCCATGTTTCAGCCGATGAAGGAATGGGTAAATAAAGTAAACTTGTCGAGTTTTGAACTCGAAAACTTTTGAAATTCGTGCTTGCGTGATTAGCACGCTAAAAGCCAAGCACCTTGATGCACAACCATGTTTACATACTCTCATGCAAACACTCCTCTCGGCCAATCAGAGCACGCATACTATCTTAGTTATTTTGTAAAGTATAATAATGCCACAATGAAATTACAATGAAGTTTTGGTTTGTACACTGTGGGTGCTTACTATTTGACAGAAAAATCCGGTTGGGGTGAAAGCATAATGGTAAGCGATTTACCAGTTTTACCGTAGAAATACTACATCTGTTCGTCGCTTTGAATCCAAATCAAGGGCAAATTTGTGTAGCATGAGTCTGGAACCGGGAAGGAACCGAGAAATTGGCTGATGGTAAGCAACATTCCATTTGGTTTGTACCAACGGAGATGAAAGGACTACCTCAAAACCTACTCCTCAATTTTCTGTTGAAATTTCCGAAAAGTGACCTTACCATTGACCTTGGCTTCCATCCGGAATTTCCGAAATTTTCTATCAGATGGTAAGCACCCTGTATGTCCATGAAAATTTTGAAAATCTGGACATATACAGCTGTAAATTGGTAGGCCTGGTTGTAGGGATAAGGATCATACCAGCCCTGAAATATTTACATAGATCTAACTTTATATTATAATAATAATAATAATGAATGTCTTTATTGAATATTCAAGTAAAAATACATATCTATATTTACATGTTTAATATCATTAGTTAAAAAGTAAAAGTATATTTAAAATACAGTCTATTAATAAAACTAGCTTTAGAGCACTCCATGTTAACACAGGGTAGTAGGCTTGTTTGAGTTCTCAGATGTTTTGATGATTCTTTGACTCTGGGCAACAAATATTATTATACAGCAGATGAGTAGATAGGCAACTAATCTTCTTGGAGATTGACCGGTCTGTTTTTTCAAGCAGATTGATTCATGTGTTGGTAACTTACTATCCAAATCACTAGACATCCTACTAGTCCAAAAACTAGGGAAAATCATGACTGGGGAACTGAATGTTGTAGAATTAGGACATGATATGATTTTAATTTAAATCAGATTCGAGTGTTTAGATATTGATGAGGCAGTCATATGTAATGTCATGGATGTGTGTCAGTGTTTCTCTGAATATTAAAATGATGTGTATCACATAATCATTCAAACTATTATGACAGGCATCTAACCAAACTGACCTTGAGAACTGGATAACAGCAATTCATTCCATGGCTGCCTCAGTCGTGGCTGGTTCTGGACAGAAAGGAAAACATGAAATGGTACGCATCCTCACCACTGAAATAAAAAGAGTGGAAGCCAAAATTTCTTCAGACTCTAAACTTAAGAAAATGGCTGAGCTACAGTCCACTGTTGTTACTGATTCAAAGAACAAACAAGCTTTCCTTGATCAGGTAAGTCCAGTTAAGGCATAAACACACCCTTGGCACTTCCGCTACAACTTAAAATGGTTTATGTCAAAGTGTTAGATGAGATGTACGTACATACATGAAGTTAGCACCTTGCTTGGACCAAAAAGAGTTTTCAGGGTTGTCTTAAAGGCTTGGTTTTTTTGGATTTTGCCTGGATTTTGAGAATTTGAGCCTCAGCTAATTTGGTTGAAGTATGATAATTATGTTGACAACACAAATTTGTCAAATCCCCCTTGCTGCTTCAAACATGAGTGAAAATATCCATTAGGTTTCAAAGAAAGAAAAATGGCAACATCGTGCTTATTGAAGTGGATATTGCCTTGATTGACTGATGTTAAAAGTTGGGTATTCCACAGAAGTGTCATTGCTTGAGCAAAGTATAATCATGGTTGTTACTGGTAATTTGCCCTTTATTATCTACTTACACATCAGGTCTGATAAAACCATATTTTCTTGTAAGACTTGTCATATTAACTTTTTCATTAGTCCTTTCAACAATAAAGTTGCTAACTTTTCTTCAGATGAAAATGAGAGAGAGTCATTTCAGAGACCTTCCACCAAAGCTAAATAAAGCTAAATAACACTAACCAATACAATGCATTTTCAGATTTCAAAGTGGGACAAAAACTTAGAGCACCTGAATATTGACTTGTATCGGCTTCAGTGCTACATAGCAGCAATTCGTGGAAGTCATCTGCCAAATCCTCAAACCTTGCTAGCCTGTGTTTCTAGAAGCACCAAACAGACTCTCTCCAGATTGAACATTTTCTCTGTTATGTCTTTCCATGCTGTGGTCAGTGCTAGAGATCCTAACACTGAGGAGGAAGTGAAGACAAGAAATAAAGCTAAGCGGTCAGCAAGCTCTGTCGGCAAGCTGAAAAGTGCATTACTAACTTCATTAAGAATTAATGATGCTGCTAGTGTCAAGTCTATTAGAGATCGGTACTCAGGAGGAAAAGGGTCTGGAGGAACTCCAAGGGTGAAACGGTGAGAGCAATGATTATACTTACAGAATCTCAAAATGTGTACTAGTTAAGATCATTTTGAAATTTTTTCCTATTTAAGATTATAACTCCTAAAAATGGGAAACTGACAAAAATAAAATGTACAAACATGCTCCTTTGTGGACCTTTTGTGTCACTGGTTGCAGGATTTAAGGTGTCACTTGATCAAAAACTGCAGCTGAATTTTCAATTTCAGATGTGATTTGTTGGCACACTTTAAGCATGAATTGTTTTGACTTATCACCAAATATATTAAACTGTTTGCAGGCAAACCAACTTAGACAGCATCCAGGATGACATTCTAGAGGAAGAGGGTACAATACAGGTGGAGAGTGCTTCATTGTCATCAAGCCACTCAGACTGGAAAAGCATGGGGAACTTCTTACGTATTAGCTTAGATAACAACCAAAGCACAGTTATACCTTTACATAATGAGATGACTGTTCTAGAAGTGGTGGAAAACACTTGTAGCAAACGTCAACTAGAGCCAGAGGCATACTTTCTCAAACTTGGCGTTGAAGATTCCTCTGGTTCAACAGGTGATTCTTTTTGCATGTAGACCATGTTATGGCAAGATTATTTCTCACTCTTTAACTTTATTGCTTTAACACTTAGATGAAACCTGTTTGGCAGAACTTTTGCACAGAACTACAGTATTTATTTCTTAAGGATTTTCACTGAGGAATTTGATTTTTTTTGTGAATTTCTTTGCCCAAGTTGGCAAGATAGGCACAGTTTGCCTCCTAAGGTAGCTGGGTAGGTTGCAGGGTTTGCTATATTTTGCCTGTTTGTGGAACCAGCCATATACATGTAATATATGTTAATGAAAAAGTTATGTATTTAAATTAAGCATTAACTTGCAGTTGTTCTGTTACATTGCATGACTTTTACCACTCAACAATTCTTGAATTAACTCCTACATTTAAAAAAAAAATGGAAAAAATCTTACATTTATAAGGCGAAAAACATACGGCTATTTCAAATAATCATGTAAAGTTCCAAGGTATATTTTTTTATGAAGAAGACTAAAGTAGTTCACAGGATGTTGCCAAAATGACCAGCTGCCATGTGAAAAGAAAAACCATGCATATTATTGTTTTTATTTACAGGACAAAAAATATAACACTGAATTCTATATTCGTTAACTCTAGGAGTGAAAGGCATGTCCTTATATGAAATTTATGTGTGTTGTGGACAGTATTTGTCTATTTTTCCAAATTTGTATACATAATAATCTAAATAACCTTGTTTTCCAGAATATATCACTCCTTTGCAAGATTCTCTGTTAGAAGATCATGTAAGTTTTACAAATATTATTGAGATAATATCTATTGCATGTTTAATTATAATTTTATTTATTTACATACTTCATGATCTTGGTTGATTTTAAGTACTGAACTTGGAAGTTATTATAGAATTTTTTTGTTTTGAAATTTGTGTTGAGAATAATAGATACATGGATTGACGTAACCTATATGTCAAAAAACTGATTTTATCCAATTTTATCCAAAAGAGGCCCTTATGCATTAGTTACATGTAGGTATTAGGGTAAATGTACCTTAAATCTATTTCTTTTTCTTAACAGAAATACAGCTCTCTAAAACTCTGCCAGAAATGTGTGTTTACTGTTGAACTAGCACGCTCTATGGAAATTGACAGATTAGACTTTGGTGGGTAAACCTTACTTTAAGACTTTTGATTTGTTTGTAGCTTCAGTTATTTCCTTAAAAGTGTTGATCTGATTAGGCAATAGTGTTCTTAACAGATGCAAGGTCATATGTCTACTTCATATTGAGTCCATTATTGAAATTGAAATTTTTGAAACTAAAGAATGAGATCCGGGAATCATACTTAATTTTGAATTGTAAAACTCATCTACTTGTATTAAAATGTTGTCAGGTTTATCAGTGGAAGGTAAGGGGGAAGGAATTGTGGTCAGTGCTGTAGAAGAAGGACGACTGGCGCATGTTCAAGGTAATAAATGATTGTGTCCGTGAACTCTTTTTGGGTTCATCACTCATGCCAAAACAGCTATAAGCTGGCATGCCACTGTCTTGTGTGACATTATATAGTCATGGATTATTTGCAATATACAGTCTTAATTTAAAATCTATGTGATGGACATTAGTGGTGGTACAGTATGATGTAACCATGGTTGAAATTGAATCATTGCCTGCTGTTTATGAAGAATTAGCCAGGATATTAAAGCCAATCAGAAAATTATGGAGAAATATTAATTTTATAAGAATAAAGAAACATTCTTTTATATTTGGATAATAAATCCTCTGATAATGAGATCAATAAATTGCAGCTATTTTTATCTTAAAGGTGTGATGGCAGGAGATGAAATTCTTTCAGTAAATGACATTGAAGTTACAGAAGTTGAAAATGCAGTTGAAGACCTCAGAGAAGCTCTTAAGGGTAAATCAGGAATTCGTTTAGTTTTAACTAGCTTTTGAAAAAGAAAAAATAGCAACAGTATGCTAGAACACAGGCTTTTACACAGAGTTGAAATGATCTTTTACACATTGCATAATTGCGCTAAATTTGCAATCGAAAAAAGTACGGTCGGCAGCTTTGATAAACAAAACAAATTTAAACCGTGTTTTAAACTAAATATCTTTACAACCTTTTACTTGTTTAAGCTTTGGTATGAATGGGGCATAAGTTGGGGGATATGTCAGCAATATAACTGTTTTACTTGGTTATTCTAACTGCTAAATCCATTTTGTTTGTTTTTCTTTCAAAATTCATTGTCACTCATTTGCAAATTTATCCTGGTTATAGACCCTTCAATTACCCTATTGCTGCGATCATGTCGCGATGAGCCTCCTGTTGTCAGCAAAGTAACTTCAGATGCCATTATTTCAAGTCTTGTGGTACAGCCGCCACCTAAAATTAGGTAAGCATAATCATATCAGTTACCATCAGTAAATTTTGTACAATAAAAGTCAAAATTTAAAACCAAGTGGAGTAGGCCATTTCTGAGTTCCAAAATTTATCACTTTAGCTAAAATGATCCATACCTGGGTCAGTACAAGAAATTACTTCGAATACCATTAAGCTTATTTCATGTTTGATTTTTTTCGTGTTATATTTACAGTGATAATATTGCTGAGCAAGATTTGAGTGATCTCATAGTGCCTCCCCCTCAATGTGAGTAACTCTGTAATAAAGCTTCTTCAGTACTCTTAAGCAGTGGTGGCATGAACTTGTATGTTTTACGGCTAAACTGTATTAGTTTGCCTTCACTAGTTAAAAATCTACCAATGCTTCGTCTTAGGTAATTATTCATTTATGCCCTGTGTTTCTGTCAGACGTAGATGTAGCTTCTAAAAATCTAGCTCCATTGGCACACAGGCTAAAACACGAGAAAAAGCTGTTAAGTTCAGGTTTAATGAAAACGATTTTCGGTTACTTCTGGGTTACTTCTGTAGGTAGTGAGGGACAGATTACGTACAACAAAAGGAACAAGACAACCAAGCAATGAAGCTCCCAGGGATCCCAGGAGAACTCCATTGCTTGGTTCCTTCGGTTCTTTTGTGATGACGGTACCCGCGGAACCGATTTTCTTCATTCACGCATACCCAATTATTTTTGTCAAACTGCGATTCAGCCTAAAAAGTCGAGCTTCAGTGTATCATACTTTATAACTGTTAATTTTTTGTTTGTAGCGTATGTTGAGGATTCAGTGGACAGCTCAAGTATTGTTACAAATCAGCTAGAAGAACCTACCAGCCCTTTGGATAGCTCAACCAAGAGCGTCGACGAGCTCCTTCAGGTTTTTATGACTCTTTTATCTTGCTTTGTTTTGCGTATGCTTACATGAGGTATATGGCTGCAAGCGCTTCATGTATGATATGTTCTTTGTTTTGTTGTTTTTGCTTGTTTGTTTAATTTTTCTATGTGTGGATTTGTACAAGTTCGTTTTGAAACAAAATTAATAAATTTTTCATAATTCAGCACATTTTTCAAGGCTTCATAATCATGTTACCCTGCGAGCATTGGTTTTTCTAGGCGGGATAGTGTTCTGCCTAGAGAAATTTGCGCTCCCAGGGTAATTCATGTCAGTCTTGATTGTTTGTTTGTGTGTTTACTCGTAGAGTGCCGAGCAGGTGACGCTGTTTTGCAGACAACAGGTTGAGTATTCAGATGACGATCAGGAACCTAAGCCAAGTGTTCAACTAAGCAATGCACAGAAACTTCGTAAAGTTATCGTTGAACTTGTGGATACGGAAAGATCATATGTGAAGGTAAGCTTAGAATGAAAAATCTCGAGAAAACGTCCGTGTTGCTGAAGCTCACAAACACGGAAAAGCGGTAAGACTGGCCCACAAGTGAAGATGAGCTTAAGAGAGTTTTTTCTTTTATGCCTGAAGATAGGAAACGTAAACCGCTAATGGAGGACTTGATAAAAATAACCCCGAAACATTTACTGACCTTTTTTTAGAGTCCGGAGCGAGAAACATTGCCAACTCCAAAAGAAAGACGTTTTTAAATATTTTGATACCAGTCCAAGGCACAAAAGAAAATAAACCTCAAGGAAAAAAATGCCAAATACTTTCCACGTAGTTTAGTTTCACTTGGCAGTCTTGAGCGCGCGAAAGCAAGCTTATGTAAACAAGTTACTTTGGGAGACAATATTCACCACGTGCGAAGAGGGCGGGTGAGACTTAAAGACTGGCAGGTAGACGAGGTAAACATTGTTGTGAAATCATGAAATGCTTTAACAGATGCCTACCCTGCGAACAGAGTCTCCGTCGATCTTGCTTCCTCTTTCCCGACTTATCTAGGAAAGATCGAAGCGACTCTGCTAGCTGGGTAACAGATGCCCTATCCCTAAAAGAGACTTTTAGAACGCTTAAAGTTTAGGGATGGGGAATGTTAAGGCATTTCACAACAATGTTTACCTCGTTTACCTCCCTCTGCGTCCGTGGTAAATTGTCTTGATAAGCGCGGGAAAATGATGGAAAATCGTAACCCGTGGAGCTCCGTGGCGCACTGCACATCCTTTTATAAATACTGTATTTTTTTTCTATTGAACGTCTTTAGGATCTGAGGCTCTTGCTAAAACGTTACCTCGACCCGATGAAGGATGAAAACTTTATGTCACAATCAGAGGTCTGTAATTCTTTATGAATTGCCTTATTTTTAATATTTTTTGGGTCATGGCAACTTCATCGATCATTTGATTGTCTTTTTCATGTTTTTTAGGTTCAGGCTTTGGTGGCAACTGTACACGAAATCTTAGATTTTCAAGTAAAATTTCTCAAAGAAATTGAAAGATCTGTTGAATCAGAGACTGGTTTTGATGAGTTCAGTGCCGTCGAACAATTCCAGGTACGGAGTTGTTTCCTAGTACAACTAGCTAATGCGGTTCAATCAGACCTGTTACCATCCCCTACGGGAAACCCCCGGGACAAGTCCAGCTTTTCGGCCTCGGGAATGAGGAATTGTTTGAAGCAGTCCTGCCCCGGGGGTAGGGGGTGGGGCAAATCAAAAATAACTTCTCTCAAGATCCATATTATGGCTCTTGCTTCTCTTGATTTTCAAAATTTTTTATTTGAGTTTGTTGCCCGGTTTGCATGATGGCTGCGGACCTTAAGACAACATATTTTTAAGGGCAAATGCAGGAATTTGTCGAATAGTGGCTGGAGAGGAATGACCTATCAAAATTTAAGTCTGTGTTTGAAGGTATGTTTCAAAACGTCCAACGAATGGCTCTTGATAATCATATAGATAAACAGAGATTCAGTCCAGTGTTCTTATGACGTGTTCTATCATATCAAGAAGGCGCTTTGGGGTTTTTTCTTCGCGCTTTTTCGTTTTCAAATTTTATTCTCCATGTTTTACCCAGATT
This sequence comes from Porites lobata, assembly GCA_942486035.1. Classification (NCBI taxonomy): domain Eukaryota; kingdom Metazoa; phylum Cnidaria; class Anthozoa; order Scleractinia; family Poritidae; genus Porites; species Porites lobata. The sequence continues at coordinate 3,301,768 of CALNXK010000042.1, forward strand.
ATACACGTCCTACCCTTCTCTAAATAAACTCTAAAAAACGTTGATAAAAGTTATGAAAACTTCTCGTTTTGCTATTGTACGGAAATTAATAATATTATTATTGATCTCAAAAAGATGTACCCAAAAATACGAATATGAGGTCGATCAGGAGCTCAGGGGTGGGGAATTGTCTCTTTTTGCGTGCCTTGGGGTGGGGAACAGACCACCAAGAAAGAAAAAAATTTCAAATCCCCGGGGGTATGCCCGGGGGGGGGGGTATAGTAACAGGTCAGATTGAACCATGCATAAATAGGGCCTGCGATAAATTTCCAACACAAGCTGTTAATAGAACTTTCCAAATTTGTAATGCAATCAAGATTGTTTCTCCTCGAAAAACCCTCTTTATCTTACTGTCTTGATAAATGCATGAATTTAGGACAATTCCCTTATAGCCGTCAAAAAGTGAAATCCGAAACGTGTGAAGTATGAACGAATGATGCCTCGAGGCAACTGTTTTCCTTTTATGTTTAAAAGCTGTCATTTTGATTGAAATACTGTTTTTATCTCTTGTTTCTCGCCAGAATGTTATTTATACCCTTGGAGAGACATTTTTCAATTATACTGAACATTTTAAGTTGTACAGTGCATTCTGTTCCAGTCATTCAAGAGTAGTAGAGCTACTTCAGTCAGGTAAGCTTATCTCAGCCGAGTTGCATGTACAAAAGTAATGAAATAACTTTGAAATCGCAGTGAACCGCCAATAAGGGCTTCCAACAATACATGAATACTTGGTTGTTTACCATTTAGCTCCATTTAGCCGCCGGGTTTGCAAAGCGCGAGCAAGGCAATAGACTAAGTACAAATGAAAACCGTGGTTTTTGCAGAAGATTAATTTATGTTTTACTCCGTTTTTGCAAGGCTAGTTTTATGATTGACTACCAAAGCTCGTGAGAAAATACAAGTGACTCGTGGGATATTCCATGGTATATCACTCGAAAGCGTTGCATAACTAGTATATACATGTTCTACTTTAAATGTGTTTTGACGACTTTTAGCCTGTTCCAACCGTTGAGATGGTGGGGACGGTGCAGAGACGTGATAAACAGCCAGGGGATGGGTGGGGTGACGTGGTGAGAGTGAAGGAACGCGTTCATTTATCTTTCCCACTCATCTCGTTCTCCTCATTTTGGATGATTATACGTTTCTGGGAAACTGCCCACCTACCCCTCCCCTAAGCCAACATTAACACTTACTTCTCAGTTAGGGCAAAATGTTGGCTTAGGGGAGGAGTAGGTGGGCAGATTCCCAGAAACAGATAATGACCCCTTTTTTCCCGCTCTCCGACTTCTGCCGCACTCCAATCGGGCTGAACACCTGGAACAGGCTAAAAGACTTTCAACTCAAACCGCGCTATCCTTGCCGGCATATTAGAACTTGGAATACCAAAACTCCTTTCTTGTCTTTTTTTTGTTCAGGTTCAAATGTCGCACTACAAGAGTTTCTTCATGCCCGTAATCCGAAAAACCAGCATTCAGGAACGCTAGAGTCGTATCTTATTAAACCAATTCAGGTAAATGTACTTGCTTTACAAGAAAATAACGTAACACTTATCGTAGCTTACTGAGACGTTTAGGGCATTGGGTGGTCTTTCTAAGATTTTTACTGATATGATATTGGCAACAGCCACGTCACAGCATATGAATGCAATAATTAATAATTATACATCCATACAAATACAAAATAAAAGATGTAATTTCGAAAATAATTTAGAGCATAATACAAGAGCCAATATACTATTTTATTTATGTATCTATTTGTATTTATTTTGCAGCGTATTTTAAGATATCCTTTATTGTTGAGAACGATCCTAAAGCTTTTGGATGGCAACAGCGAAGAGCATCATTGCCTTCTAGGTAAGTAACAAATGAGTCACTTTTTGTTTTGTTTGTTTGTTTACTTTAGTTTTACTATGTTAAGCCCAGAAGGCAACGTTGGTCAGTAAGGCTGAATTTTTCACAAATATAAGTTTTCCGCATAGTTTACTTCTGTAAAGGCTTAATTAAGTTTAATCCGCGCTACTGCTTCGTATATTCTTGACAGAAACGTTCCTAACGTTTTCGGATCAATGGCGAAGAGCCCACTGCTCTCCTGCATACACTAAATTGCAAAAATTGATTCCCATCTGAATGGGCCCCCTCACTCTGAAAGTGAGGCTAAGTGCACAGCCTGTCTTGTGAACTGAAAATGAGTCTTATTTGCATGAGAATAAAAAATCACTTCCATATCAAAGGCGGAGCACTTAACCTCGTTTTGATACAGAGGCCCGGGGGGAACTCGAAAAAGGCCTATTGTTCTTAACCGCGGCAGGATTACCTCAGTCGGTATAGCCCTTGACGTTCATCAGAGCGAGAGGTCACGGGTTCGATTCCCGGGTCCGGATCGATACTCGGGGTCTTAAAATAACTGAGAAATGAAGGTAGGTGCCTTTGCCGACCTTTGCGTAGACTACGAGTAGTCCCCCATTTTTCCTCATGGATAGTATCTGGAGCGAGCGAAACGCGAGCGCGCGTGAAAATCACCCCACGCGAGGAAAGGCGACTCGCGGGCCTATTCTCGCGTGGGGTGATTTTCACGCGCGTTCGCGTTTCGCTCACTCTACTATCCCTGATAGGGGACTACTCGTTTAGGAGACGTAAAAATAGTGTCCTCATTTAGTACTTGCGTGCTAAATGCATTGACACTAAAATAAAGTGCTTTTTCCCCCCTTTTTTGCCTTAAATAATCATTGCGCACAAGAGAGGATAAAGGGGACAGAGAAGGCATTTCCCATACACACCCTATTCCATAGGTAATTCGTCTCGAGTTATTTTTAGAATCGGGATAAAGTTACCTCGCGCGCTGCGTGGATGTTTCGTGGAGGTTTCGCATGACTAAACGTCGGTGCAAAACATGTCGGGCGAAAGGCAATAAAAGCGTAAAGAGATCGAGAGCATTCCTGAATATTGAAGCGAAATTAGTCGGCGCTCACCTGGGAAAAGGGGATCGCTCCATCTCTTCTTCCGAAAGACCCTTGTTCCGTTTATTTGATTTCTTCGGCGCCTTTTTGCTTCATTTGATGACGGTCGAACTCGAAGGCGCAGGTTTAGGCTTCCCTGCACTTTTCCTCCTCTTCGCTTCATCTGCTGAACTATCATCGGAATAGGAGCTTTCTACCGATTCTTGTCTTTCCTTAGCACTCTCCGTTTCGGTTACAGCTTCCTCCTCGCTTGCACTGACTTTTTCATCTTCTTCACTAGAACTCTCAGCTTCGCTCGAATCAACATCGTAACAATGTTTAGAAACAAGCCAGGAAAGGGCGATTCTTTTTTAATTTCCGTTTCGCTGTCACAGCTTAGCAGAAATCTCTCTGTAGTCGTTTTCGTCGACAAAACGAATAGCAATATCGCTGTCCGCGTCTGCCGCCATTTTGTTCTCCGTCAATTCGTGAAGGACGCGTGGCTCTGAGCGTGGGTCATCCACGCGGAACACATTCGCGCTATGTGATTGGCTGTTGTCTAATCCCCCGTGGGATCTGTGGTCTTAAAAATAACTCGAGACGAATTACCTATGGAATAAGGTGTGTATGGCGGATGCCTTTCTCTCTTCCCTTTATCCTCTCTTGTTGCGCATTAATACTTAAAAAACGTGATTTTTATTTATGTATTTGCAATTTTTTAGACGCTGTGGTCGCAATCGAGAAAGTTGCTGAGCATATTAACGAGATGCAGAGGATCACAGAACAGTTTTCGCCTGTTTTTCACCAGTTAGTTGTGGAATATGGAGGATTTGAGGTAATACTGAGTAGATTCTGGCGATCACTTTGCAGTAGTCCTATTTCGATATTTTAAAATCCATATTTGGAACTGAGGCTTAAGCGAATAACACAAGAGAAATCACACTGAGGTTTAGGGAATAATTCTTAACTTGTTTCTTTGTTTGTTTGTTTGTTTGCTCTTTTCCCCTAAACCTTGGAGCCAGCTACGAACTTTAACATACCGAAATGGGCCCTTTTGACGTAGGAAAATGTTGCAAATTATTTAATTGTGTATCTTATATCGAACACGACTTATGTAACATTCGCCCTAGTAATGTTAATTCACTTTTATAAAGGTCAAAGTAATTGAATTAGCTGCAAAAAAGTTCTTCTTTACTGTGTCAAGTTGCATGAGTCTCAGTGGCTTCTTATTACCTTAAATAGACCCTTACACGGTTTTTTCAACTTTTGATAAAGAGTAGTAGGCGCGGGAATATCCATTGACATTACTGGAAAGAGGGCCTTAAAATTAAAGTAACTTACCAAGTTCCAAAAAGAGCGAAGATATTGCCCCTGAAAGTTGTGAAATTGTATTTTTTCTTTGTATGGTGGGGGGCACAAACTTACCGCCCCCTCCCCCCTCCCCTCCCCTCCCCTCCCCTCCACCATACAAACGTCTGTTAGTTTTAAACAAATGACTTTAAAACTTGGCAACTTTACTGATTTTAAGGCATTCTTTTCAGCCATGTTGACGTATTTTCGCTAACTGGTTTCAGTCAAAAGTTGAAAAAACCGTGTAAGGGTCTATTTTAGTCATAAAAATGGCACGAAATTCAAAAAATGGTAAAAACGTAGTACTGTCTTTGTATTTGTAGCTTTCTGACGTAAGTATTGACCGCCTGTTACATCATGGCAAAGCACAGTGGCTAAATTGCCCCGAGGAAGTGTTGCGTAGTGGAACTCTTAAGCGGTACCCAGTCTCTCCCAAAATCGGTAAAAAGATGACACCAGGAACCATGCATCTGTTTGGTAAGAAAACATAAAATCTCGAATTATTTCCTAGTACAATACGTATAGTTTAACCCTTAAAGCTTCAATACCAATTCTCCAGAGTGATCTCCATTCATTTCAATAAAGAGGAGCAAGGCATGGCGCAGCGGTGAGAGCACTCGCCTCCTACCAATGTCGTCCGGGTTCAAATCCCGGCGTCGACTCCAAATCTGAGGGGTCGAGTTTGTTGTTGGTTCTCTCCTTTGCTCCGAGAGGTTTTTCTCCAGGTACTCCGGTTTTCCGCTCTCCTCAAAAACCAACACTTCCAAATTCCAATTAGACCAGGAATCAGGTAGACGAAGAACCAGTTTGTGGATGTGCTACCTCCAAATCATTATTTATTATTGATTAGAATTTGTTTGAGAAAGGTCAAAGCATTTTTCCTTTGGTGTCAATGATCGCTTTATCAATTCTCATAACCTTTTCTGTTGATTGTGTATTGATACTGTTAGGTGAAAATTGATGTTGGTCCCTTTTGGGACCTAAAGGGTTAATGGACAGGGGTGTTTTAAGATCTGAAACTGCTACAGCCTGTTACAATATACAGCTCTTGGTTGACGTCTTAAGAAAATCGGAGCTAAAAATTCATGTTTCTTACTGACGTTAATTTCTTTTCTATTTTCTGTAAATACCTTATTTTGAATAGATGAAGTTAATATACGAGAGTTTTCTCATAGAATGAAAACTACATCTTCGTTTTTCACGAAATTTCGGCAATTTTGTAAACGTTCGTGCATATCGGTAGTAGATGATAATATGAGGAAATGATGTTGATACCAAAGAAATGAAAATGCACTGAAAATTATTCACACCAAAACGCAGATAGTTCGCTCCCTTATTTTAGATCGTCTGACTCGCTGGACTGGCGTAACTTTGAATGTCCGTCTTTTTTACTCAGTGTTCGAGAAAGTTCTGATTCTGCTTTATGTGGAGAGGAAACACAAAAAGAAAGATAAAGATCGGGTAAGTTTGATTAGTGAACTTTGATACGGTTTTCCTCCCGTTTTATTGGTTACCTTTAATTTTTTTTTCTATTTTTCCTGATAATATTCTTCTTTTGATATATTCTTCTTTTTTATCAGCCAACCTCGGTAAAGGTTGTAGACGAAATCAAATTTAAAACAATTATCCCTGCCTCCTCGCTTGTTATACGGGATCACTGCTGGTTAACTGACGGTATGTCTCTTTTTTCTTCTTTTCCTATATCTTTTTCTCAGTTTATCTATTTGTTTTGTTTGCATATTTGTTGCCAATACACCATGTCCATGAAATTCCACGGCTGTTGTTGTCTGTTGTTATCCCATGCAGAGATTCCTAGAGGTTCCTCAGGCATTCCTTCGCTATACAAAACCCCAAAGAGCGTTTGAGTGGGAGGCTACCCAGTTATTGTGTCTTATATGGAAAACATTCTTTTCGTTGTGTGTTTGTTTATTTTCTTCAGTTGAAAGCACGGGTTTCTCTAAGGTTAGGCATTGCAGTGATTCTTATGTCAAGAGCAAGGAAATAAAAACCCTCAGCCAAATTTGCCTTTATCGGCCCATTTCTAAACGAAACGGTAAAACATTACGTAAAGATAGAATTGCACCAGAATACTGGGTCTAAATATGTTGTAAAACTTTGTAATCTTCATCTGTCCTGCTCTTACGAGTTTTTATTGTTCATCTTTACAGAGACATTTCATTCGTGGGAACTTGTAAACATCAGTGATACAGAAGAGATTGGTCGACAGGAATGTAATTACCTCTTTGCGAACAAGTAAGACATCTTTTGATTCTTGTTATTCTTTGTTTGTTCAGTTTGTCTCCCACTTCAAGTAGAAATTTGAAACTTACTATTGTAAAGAAGAGAATTATGGCAGGCGAACTACCACTACAAGTATACAGTAAATCTTTCCTCAGTGCGGGAATTTTTTTCTTAGGTGTAATTCAAATCTTTCCCAGGATCTGAAAGACTAAAGGGGCTCACAGTGTCACGGCTCTCTTGTTCGTTGTATTAATAATGCCAATTACGCCTCGTTATTCGCTGTGGAACTTGAGATATTACTTGTGAATGGAAATTTTTGAGCTTCGTGTCACACAGATTTTTTCCCAAGTATTATATCAAACGTTACAAACAACAAAAGTAAAGTTTTCTGACAGTGAAAAACCACAATTGCAGTCCGTTTCAATCTTCTTCAACTTTTGTCTATCCGTGCCTCCTTTTGTCTTTGCTTATTATTCAAACCTTCTTTTAATCTTCAAAGCAGTTATTTTAATGTTTCACTCAATTTGGTGGCTGTTATTATGTTTGAATTTTGATAAATTTCGTGACACCTCTTCTTTAATGCAACAAAGACATGTTACTTCATTTTATATTAATTGAGACCAAACCAAATTGGAATTGCAAACCTTTTCCTGGCATTTTGATATTCACAAGAGGACACTTATTTGAAGTCCGTCCTCCCTCTAAGAGTATTTATTGCCGATCTTTTTATGTAAGGAAATTTCTCTAAACGTAGCTTTGCTCTGAATTGTTTTGACAGAACTGCCGAGGAGAAACGAGATTTAGTAAAATACATCAAAGATTCGATAAAACGAAGCATGAAAGCTGGTTCTTTATCGGTCGCGTCTTCTCAGAGGTCATCAAGCTTCCGGCGTAACAATGCTGAAGACCGGCTGAATTCCTCGGACCCAAGTCCTTTCTTGCGTAACAATAATGACACTGCTCCTTTTTTCCGACGATCGTTCAGCCACGATCCCGAAGGAATTCTTAGGCGGAGATCTTCACTTGAAAGCGATGCTACTCATAGTTCGGTGGATACTACTGGAGATACTGAAACCATTGTGAGTGGAACGCCGCGCGAGAGAAGGATAAGCTTAAAGAAGAAGAACAAAGCTGTCTCTCCAATGGGATTAGAAAGTAGTCAAATTCATATAATTTAGGTCTCTTAACCCTTTTAGTTCTAATAATGTCAGAGTTGTTTCTCGGCTCTTCCACTTTTCAAGCTCTAGCTTGCGAGCAAGCTCTCCCGCATTAGGGGAAGTCGCGAGAGGTCACGCGAGAGCAGCACGCGAAAGTAGACGCGAGTGCGAGGGGTGCCGAGAGCTTGCTCGAAGGCTATTCAAACTCGAGACATTTCAGCTTTGATGACCGTCGTATTATAAGAAGAAACTAGGTTTTATTATTTATTAAAACTTAAAGGGTTAACCGTTATACATATCCTTTCTTTTTAAAACTAAGGAAAGGGGCTCTAGGCTGATTAAGTTAATTGTGTGAAGAAATGAAATTGCTTTAACTTTTAGCTGGCGAGAAAGCTCTCTATTTAAATATCGCGATAGGCAAAGTTCGCATTTCAGGCTTGAACTTTAGCCTCCGCCTATTTCCCTGTCGTAAACGTTCGTTGCCTTTTTTAACTGTCGATTACGCCATTTTTAGTCATGATAGATGTAATTTTTTCTTTGGATTAAGTTACAATAGGGCAAAAAATACATTTTTAAATAGTCTCTGAAAAACGTAACCTGCGATCAGGCGGTCCTTCTTCCCCGAAGAAAAAACGCCTGATCGCAGGTTATGAAAAACGAAGATTATAAGCCCGAGTTGAGTTTACTTCAAAAGTTATACAAAGGGTCTGAGTCACCTTTTATAGATGTATCAGCTATGAAAAACAGTTTATAAGAATACAATTTTGGCAATTTTGGCCGGGTTGATATGGTAGCGTAGAAGTAAAAGAGAATGTATCATACGAAAGGCCACAAATGGAAACGATCATTTACGAAAGGGAAATCCCTTCTGCTCCCACGATTTCCAAGTAGAAAGTTGCAAGTGAGCTGGCGGGCTTTTAGATTTCGAAGACATCGTGACAAACTCTTGCTGCGCTGTCTTCTACATCTTTCCCTTCGATCTCCCAGCCCTACGTTTTATTCCGTTACTATCAGCCCAAAGCGGTCTCGCGTGTTATGCTAGTTGTGTTTTGATGTTAATATTTGTCAAACAGAGTTTTATTGTTTATATGATGAAAGAAACGTGTACAAATGTATTTTAAAAGAGAAAATGTATCGTATCAAAGTGCTAAGGATGTTTTTGCAATTTGAAATTATTTTTCGGTGATTTTGGAGCTTAGTATCGCCTTGTGTGTTAAAATATGGCGGCATAGGTCTGTTCGATTTTTAGTTAACTATGTTTTGTTAGTAATAGCGGTAGTTTTATATGGCAGATAATACGTGGCGTTTAGGATCTCTCCTTTAAAGTAATTTATTCTTACCTTTCCTACGACATTTGCTGCTTCTGAATTAGGTTTTAGTAAGACGTAAACCGCCCGACTAAACTGCCAGTCTTATGTAGAATGGATATGGGCTGCATTTTAAAGGGCGATGTCATAGTATTTGCTTTACTTTTTAAAAAAATATAGCTTAGTTTTGTTAAGACTATATTTTAGCCATTGACACTGTTTCCTGTTAGAAAGAGATGTGAGCAGAAAAAAAAAACAGCGAAGGGGTGGGGTAGGGGGTGCTCCACTATCCGAACGCTTGGAACAGGCTAGTTTCCTGTCATCTGTTGTTACGAAAGCATCCGCATGACAAAGCAACGTCTGTGTACACCACTGGTGTAGATGGTCATGGATTAAAACTCGTGATGAAATTGGGCCATTTTTTTCAGGTTTTTATTCTGTGCCTACAAAATTCACCAGAAAATTGTTGTGGTTAGTGCCGCCTAAAGAAAATAGTTTGATATCTTCTTTATGACTGTACAAGAGCATTTTGAAAATGTCAAGGAACCAAGTCATGGCTTAACAACACAACAGCCCGTGTACAACCACCCCCTCCCCTCAGAAAAAATCGTAAGGGGACGGGGCGGGTGTACACAGGCTAGCACGGAAAACAACAATATCTTCATGAAGTAGCCCCTTTAAGTAATTTTTCTTCAGATCCGTTGCGTTCACATGGAAATTTTTTACACAAATTTTATCGTCCAGCGTTTCATTTCGTAAAAAATATCGTTAGTCCGGCATCTTGTGTGCGCATAATTTTTTATACGCCTTCTACAGAGATTTAACAAAAATACATATCAGATAAATTTATACAGAGACAGAGTGTAAATGAGGTGGAACTAACATAAGTTTTTGTCGCGTGTTTTCTATCAATAAATTATTTGTTTTTTTCCTTGATGAGTATTGAAGAGTAAATTATTATTAAAACCGACTTATCTAGTGGGCAAATTTTGTAGTAGCCAGAATAATATCGCCTATTCTGCAGGCAAGATGTTGGCTGAAAAGTGTGAGCTCGTTCAACCCTGGTCAAGCAATTTGACAAGCAATATCCTATGATGCTTTCGTTATTTTAACTGGCAATTCTAAGGGTTAAAACAACAAGGATCTAACAACTTGTGATTTTCAGAGATATTTATTTGATTTAGCACGGAAAAAATCAAAAGCATTAAATTGTCTACGGTTAATACATATCCCTTCCACTGGTTAATGAAAATCGATTCCTATCGATAAAAAATAATCTGGACTGCATTCAGTTCCTCTACTTCCTTCTAAGTTTTTGTTGTTTAGCAATGTTACTTTTTGATATCCTTCCTTATCTAAGAATTGTCCTAACCTAACAAATTGTTTGTCATCTGTCAGTCTTATAATTCAGACGCTTCCATGGATCTTGGTGACCGATAAGTTCTTAGTTGTGCTTAGTCTGTGTAAAGAACTTTCACATCACCAGGAAGGTTGTTAGAATCCATCCATTCCCATCCGTAATACTTGGAACCAGGAAGTTTGAATGTAACGCTTTTGAAGTAGGCATATTTGTAGTCATCTCCTTTCTTTTGCCATTGGTACCAAATTTTATCCAAGAATGAATGGTGAAGAGGCATTGCTGGGGCATTTGATGATGAGTGAGGGTTCATCATTGTGCAACCGATCCGATCATGAGTCGGAGCATGATACTCGTCACGAACAATTTGGTCAAAACGGAAAAAATCTGTCAGCGGTAGGGATAAAGTTTTGCGAACGTGTTCAGCATCGTGGAAACTGGATTTCGTGAAATTCCTTCTTAAACATCCTCCTCCGGACACATCTAAGATACGCCATTTGTCCTTGCTGAAAGGTCCGTTCTCCACGCAGAAGTCATTAGCCTCGTTTCCATTCCCTCCGAATCCATGATCCCTAGAGTTCCAAAGGTCCTGTATTTCCGATTCTCTCCACCAATGATGGGCCACTTTGCTCCAGTCCCAGTAGGGTACAGTAACACGACAGTCGATTTTGCGCAGTAGGTTTTCAAACTCAACCAAAAACCACCGATGCCAGGGGAAAAAGATCGTAGGTGTGTGATGAAGAAGATAATCTGGAGCGTTGAGGTGACGACGGACCATTTTTTCGTAATCTTTTTTAAACAGGGGATGGACCGAAGCCAATTTATAAGTGTTGATATAACGTTTTCTCTCCTCAATGGTCATTTCAGTGAACTCTTTTCGAACACGGTAACAGCTGGTCAGTTTACCGTTGTTACATTCACATTGCTCTTCACACGTGTTGAGTACGAAGCTTCTTTCATCGCATTCTTTTAAACTTGGTTCGCTGTGATCTTTGTTCCATTCTTGACTGCCTTCGGAAGCGATCCAGGCAATAATGAGACAAACAATAAACCAATAATGACGAAGCTTCATTGACGTCACTGCAATATATCAAAGATAAATAAGCACGGGAGTTTTTAAAGGTCATTGTCGTATGGCAGCGCTTTAGTTAAAAAAAAAAAAAAGTTAAAGGCTTGTTTATAGTGGAAATTGCACTTAGCTTGTCCAGCTAATTTACAGGCACTCCACTCAAATATTTAGAAACAAATAATTCAAATACAACATAACAGGATTAAAAAACCCCAACTGGCAGAAGGCAACCAGTTGGCTATTTAGTTGGCTTTAGTATAGACTGATATAAAAATCCCACCGATTGCTCAGCTTGGCACTTGCCAAATTCTTCCTGGAAATTATACTGAATCATTCTGTTGTGTTGGGGAGGTACCGGGATGGGAGCCTGACGTTCTTAGGGGTTACTCACACGTTCCTACCCCACGAAAGAGGATTGCGGCAGAGGAAAGGGTGGGGGTGGGTGTTTAAGAAGGGGTATGGGCTCCTGACAGTGCTTAATATTTTCGCAATTGAAAAAGGGCTGAGGGAAGGAAGCCAAGAAGCGGGAGGCGGGAGCTTTGGACGTGCGATAAATCACTTCCTGACTTTTTTTCATCATTTTAAAAAGGATGAGAAAACTTTCAGGGTGCAGGCATCTTCCGCACGGGTATTTCTCGTGCTACTAAAACGTGCTCTTCTTCTGATACATTTTTGGGACCCTAAACCACAAGCAGTGCCTTGGTTTACTAATCCTCAGAAATTCTTCCCTTAAACATGCTGTACGGTGTTGAATCAGTTTCATTTATAATGCCCTATGTTTCTTCTAAGACGTACACCATTTAACAAATCTGATCTCGTTATCAAACTGCTAACTATAAGCATAAAGGTGATCGGCTCTCTTCTCCTGGTATTTTTTACATGAAAACCTCAAGACTGAATCAAAGTCAAGGGTCTTTTGTCAGGTTCGGAGCTAAACTTTGGAACTCCATCCGTGATGAATTTTGTCAACTTTTCAGGAATTAAAAGCTTTTAAAATAAAATTCAGTTTTAAAATATGATATTTTCTATCTTGGAGAATGGGGATGATCATCGATGTTGAAGCGTCCAGTGTTATAGAAGATGGCAAACTGCACTGCTTAATTGTTTAATTTTGCCATTCCAAGCCACTTTCTTCCTTCCCTTTTACATGTTTTGTTTAGTAGCAAAATGCTGTAGTTAACTTTGTATTTCCCTACAGAAGAGCGTTTGTTATTAAGTGTTTATCTAACTATAGTGGTAAACAAAGCTGAGATAGAAAAACAAATTGCAGTAAGCGTTAATTCACCTGAATATTATTATCATAAATGGAAACCTTTAATTGAGAAGAAGTTTGTTCGCTAGCTATGTCTAAATTCAACTAGTAAGGTTATACTCAACGTTAGACTCGCATTTTACTATACCTTTGTAGAGTAGAAAGACTGTAATACAATATACTGCAATTTATTGTAAAGTATCGTAATTGTTTTAAATTTTTTTTTTTATGTTTGTGTAAGTGTTGATAGAGATTGACAAAAAAATTTTAAAAAAAACTTTGTAGTTCCTGGAACATCTTCTCCCTGTAGTTTGTAAAAGTTGTCCAAATATCATAGTAATGTTATTTATTCCTATTTAATTTGAAATTTATCCATGTTTGTAAATTCGATCATCACTGACTGTTGTAACCCAGGAATCTCCGCTCGCCTCGATTAGCTTTTGCTATTTGCGAGCGGAACTGTACTGTTTCAACAAACAAATAAAGAAATAAATAAATGAATAAAGATTGAGGTCGAATAAAGTATACAATCATGAAAACAAGACTTGAAGTTCATAGCCTGAGTTCTTTCCCAATTTTTCACATAAATATTGAAATTATTTGGCGTTGCATGGTAGTGCCAAAGCTGTGGTTAAAAATGAGAAAAATATAACTTTTGCCGAAAGAAACCAATTCGTGCTAATTTTCACTTTCACAGAGATGCGAGCATTGACAATTTACGGTGTTGACCGAATTCATGATCCTCCCCCGCCCCGAAATCTTTACCGATACGGTCTGGAATGTGAAGGGCTGAAGGGGTTTTGTATTAAAGAAGAAAGTGAACGCGAATCCCCCGGGTAGGCCCCGTTGGGGTGATCGATCAACAATTGAAAGTTTTATGCGTGGAAGCTTTGCCCCGAGATCCAACTCATTACTCTTTAATATATAACAAATCTTATTTTTAGCTTTTTAAAGGAATTTATCCCAGGGTCTGGATGACCTGCCTCCCCACCCTCCCCCTTATCTGAAGTTCTGGAACCTCCCCTCCTACAGTGACTGCAGTGTGACTGTGATTATGCACCCTATTGAAATAAAGTGCCATTCATTCATTCATCATTCAAATCGATCACATTTTTCCATTGATCTGTACGAAAAAATGTTCAAAACTCGAGTGAAACCACGAGTCGCAGGCGAGTGGCGTCACTGCAAGTTTGTTTTCACTGCTGTAAATGCACCTTCTGTTAAATATGAATAAATAACTAAATTAAACCAGGAAGTTTCCTTGAGTTTGTCACAATCAAAAAATGCGTCTGTCCGCCAGTTTAGCTTTGACAGATCGAGATGACAGATTCCCCTTCCCTTTATATACTTCAAGTAGTAAATCCCAGTTCCTTCTTAAAAAAGCCATCCCTTCAGACGATTCCTTCCGGCATAGGCCATTATAGGGAGCATCCCCGGGTAATGAGCGCTCAAGGATCTACTTCTTTGATTTGAGCTTGAAAACCGGCGCGAACCACCAATTAACTCCAAGGGTTCTTCTAGTTTAACAATGGGTCCCTGAAGTAAGTTATATCCTAAGTTGTATTTCTTAGAGCAATAGAATATCGTGATAAAACACCCCTAGTCTGAATATCATTTAGGAGAATTCATCTTCAGGAGCGATCATTTTTAAAACATGCCGAGGAAGACAAAAAATTCTCTTCAAAAGTATTAAAGAAATAAAGAGCAAACAATTCCTCCATTTACTTAAAAGGAAAACCATAAACAGGCCGATTAGTAGTTCTACTCATCATCAATGCCAGTGAGGTAGCCAACCGCATTCCCCTCGAAATGGATAGTGATTTATATACTTCTAAATAGAACTGTTGAACTAAAACTGTAAAAGTTAATTTTCAGATCAACATGCGTTTAAGAAAAAGGTTTTTTCTTCTCAGAAATCAAATCGTAGTCTAGTTGAGATGGTGCGTTTTGGTTAAATTGTTGCAATGAACACGTACTTACTTCATGTGCTTTGGTCTTGTTCAGCTGGCAAGTACAGCACGGCTTCTGTTGCCTCGCCGCTTGTTTTGGGGTGGGGCGAAGAGACGGATGACATTTTAGAGTACTAATTGCCATGTACCAAGCATAAATGGAGATTTGTAACCTAACAACACCGTCAACTGATGTGCATGTATTAAACTGAGTGAATCAAGGTTACCTGGTACCAATACGTAGAAACTTAAAAATTTAATTCCATGAAATCACTAAATAGCGGAGAAAACGACCAAAAGTGACGGCGAGGTGAGAAGGAAAAGCTCTTTCTGACCAGTTAGGTTGAAGCGGAATGATTTTTGGCATTAAAAAAATATGCATATTTAAGTAGATAGTCATGCCTTCAGTGGCCTGAGATGGTTTGCGCCATTCTGTATAGGGAAGCTTCGGAAAATATGGGCTGTGTGTGATTTGAGGCGAAAGTTTTTCCACACTTTTCAGTCTATTCAGCCGATTTGGATATACCGCTGGTCGTTTTCCCACCCCGTCAAATTTCATTAAGCTTTACGTTTATGCATAAGATTTCCACCCGGATGGCTTGTGTAAATGGTAAGCAACCCTGGTCCCCCCCAAGTATCCCCCAACAAAATTTCACATTTCATATCCTTTTGGTGTTCAAATGCCAGACTCAAATGCATGGGTTGAGCCGTCATAACAACGCCTACGCTAGCTTGTGCTTTGCTACAAAATTAGCCTGAGAACAAGCTCCTCATTGGTGGAAAAAGGCAAAAAAATCGGCTAGCGAAGCGAGGGTCGCTCACCATTTTTTTTTTTGTTGCCGTTTTACCCCGTTTTTTTCCTTTTCTCGCCACTTCGAAGCCCAGTCCCAGGCTACTACAAAATTTGCCCACTAGTTAAGTCGGTTTTAATAGTAATTTACTCTTCGACACTCCTCAAGAAAAAGAAGAATTGATAGAAAACACCCGACAAAAACTTATGTTAGTTCCACCTCATTTACATTCTGTATAAATTTATCTGATATGTATTTTTATAAAATCTCTGTAGGTGACGTATAAAACATTATGCGCACACAAGATGTAACTAACGATATTTTTATGAAATGAAACGCTAGACGATAAAATTTGTGTAAGAAATTTCCATGTGAACGCAACCAATGTGAAAAAAAAATTAACTTTTTAAGTTTCTAAGTATTGTTACCAGGTAACATTGTTTCACTTTAATACATGCACATCCGACGGTGTTGTTAGGTTACAAATCTCCATTTATGCTTGGTACATGGCAATTAGTGCTCTAAAATGTCATCCGTCTCTTCGCCCCATCCCAAAACAAGCGGCGAGGCAACAGAAGCCTTGCTGTACTTGCCAACTGAACAAGACCAAAGCACATAAAGTAAGTACGTGTTCATTGCAACAATTTAACCAAAACGCACTATCTTAACTAGACTATGATTTGATTTCTGAGAAGAAAGGACCCTTTTAATTTTCTTAAAGGTATGTTGATCTGAAAATTAACCTTTTCAGTTTTAGGTCAACAGTTCTATTTATAAGCATATAAATCACTATCCATTTCGAGGGGAATGCGGTTGGCTACCTCACTAGCATGGCTGATGAGTAGAACTACTAATCTGCATGTTTATGGTTTTCCTTTTAAGAAAATGGAGGAGTCTTTTGCTCTTTATTTCTTTAATACTTTTGAAGAGAATTTTTTGTCTTCCTCGGCATGTTATAAAAATGATCGCGTCCTGAAGATGAATTCTCCTAAATGATATTCAGACTAGGAGTGTTTTATCACGATATTCTATTGTTTTAAGAAATACAACTTAGGATATAGCTTACTTCAGGGAGCCATTGTGAAACTAGAAGAACCCTTGGAGTTAATTGGTAGGTTCGCGCGGGTTTTCAAGCTCAAATCAAAGAAGTAGATCCTTGAGCGCTCATTACCCGGGGATACTCCCTATAGTGACCTATGCCGGAAGGAATCGTCTGAAGGGATGGCTTTTTGAAGGGGGAACTGGGATTTACTATTTGAGGTATATGAAAGGGAAGGGAAATCTGTCATCTCGATCTGTCAAAGGACCTAACCAGGTGGACAGACGCATTTTTTGACTGTGACGAACTCAAGGAAACTTCCTGGTTTAGTTATTTATTCATGTTTAAAAGAAGGTGCATTTACAGCAGTGAAAGCAAACTTGCAGTTCGATGCAGTGACGCCACTCGCCTGCGACTCGTGGAAAATTGTGGTCGATTTGAATGATGAATGAATAAATGGCACTTTATTTCAACAGGGTGCACATGCATAATCATAGTCACACTGTAGTCACTGTAGCATTGGCGGATCCATAACTTCAGATAAGGGGGAGGGGTCGGTCATCCAGACCCTGAGATAAAATCCTTTATAAAGCTAAAAATAAAATCTGTTAAATTTTAAAGAGTAACGAGTTGGATCTTGGGGGAAAGTTTCCCCTCATAAAACTTTGTTGATCGATCGGCCCAACGGGCCGCAACCCGAGGGATCCGCGTTCACTTTCTTTAATACAAAAACCCTTCGGCCCTTCATATTCCAGACCGCAGCGGTAAAGATGTCGGGGGGAGCGGAGGATAATGAATTCAATCAACACCGTAAACTGTCAATGCTCGCATCTCTTTGAAAGTGGAAATTAGCACGATATGGTTTCTTTCGGCAAAAGTTATATTTTTATCATTGCACTGCCATAATGCAACGCCAAATCATTTTAATATTATATCCGTGTAAAATTGCGTGAATGAACACAGGCTATGAACTTCAACTCTTGTTTTCATGATTGTGTTTTTCTTCTACCTCAATGTTTATTCATTCATTCACTGATATTCCTATTCTCCCAGGCTCCAATCCCGGTGCCTCCCCAACACAACAGAATGATTCAGTATAATTTCCAGGAAGAATTTGGCAAGTGCCAAGCTGAGCAATCGGTGGGATTTTAAATCAGTCTATACTAAAGCACTACATACGACAATGACCTTTAAAAACTCCCGTGCTTATTTATCTTTGATATATTGCAGTGACGTCAATGAAGCTTCGTCATTATTGGTTTATTGTTTGTCTCATTATTGCCTGGATCGCTTCCGAAGGCAGTCAAGAATGGAACAAAGATCACAGCGAACCAAGTCTAAAAGAATGCGATGAAAGAAGCCTCGTGCTCAACACGTGTGAAGAGCAATGTGAATGTAACAACGGTAAACTGACAAGCTGTTACCGTGTTAGAAAAGAGTTCACTGAAATGACCATTGAGGAGAGAAAACGTTATATCAACACTTATAAATTGGCTTCGGTCCATCCTCTGTTTAAGAAAGATTACGAAAAAATGGTCCGTTTTCACCTCAACGTTCCAGATCATCTTCTTCATGGCACACCTACAATCTTTTTCCCATGGCATCGGTGGTTTTTGGTCGAGTTTGAAAACCCTTTGCGCAGAATCGACTGTCGTGTTACTGTACCCTACTGGGACTGGAGCAAAGTGGCCCATCATTGGTGGGGAGAATCGGAAATACAGGATCTTTGGAACTCTGGGGATCACGGATTCGGAGGGAATGGAAACGAGGCTAATGGCTTCTGCGTGGAGAACGGACCTTTCAGCAAGGACAAATGGCGTATCTTGGACGTGTCCGGAGGAGGATGTTTAAAAAGGAATTTCACGAAATCCAGTTTCCGCGATGCTGAACACGTTCGCAAAACTTTATCCCTACCGCTGAAAGATTTTTTCCGTTTTGACCAAATTGTTCGTAACGAGTATCATGATCCGACTCATGCTCGGATCGGTGGCACAATGATGCACCCTCACTCATCATTAAATGCCCCAGAAATGCCTCTTCACCATTCATTCTTGGATAAAATTTGGTATCAATGGCAAAAGAAAGGAGATGACTACAAATATGCCTACTTCAAAAGCGTTACATTCAAACTTCCTGGTTCCGAGTATTACGGATGGGAATGGATGGATTCTAATAACCTTCCTGGTGATGTGAAAGTTCTTTACACAGACTAAGCACAACTAAGAACTTATCGGTCACCAAGATCCATGGAAGCGTCTGAATTATGAGACCGAGATAAACAAATTGTACGATATTGATTTTATGACCTATCTTTTCTGTAGGACATTTTTGTTTAGCAACGATAACAAAAAGTAACATTGCTAAACAATAGAAACTTAGAAGGAAGTAGAGGATGCAGTCCAGATTATCTTTCATCGATACTTGATTTTCATTACAAAGCGAAAGGAATATGCATTAACAGTAGGCAAATAAAGGCTTTTGATTTATTCCTTGCTAAATCAAATTATAAACATTCCTGATAATCACAAGTGGTTAGATCCTTGTTGTGTAATGTTAAACCCTTTGAATCAATCGCTAGTTAGAATAACGAAAGCATTATAGGATGTTGCTTGACCAGGTTTGAACAAGTTCATACTTTTCAGCCAACATCTAGCTTGCAGAATAGGCGATATTTTTTCGCGTTTTGTAGGCGAGCGAAAGCAAGCGCGAAAGCGCCGAAAATTCTTCATGTTGCTACGATACCGTGCCGAACCCAGGCTTATTTTGCTCATCTAAGCATATCCTCGGATACAAACTTTCGTTTGCCTAAAACTGCAAAGAAAAAACTAAGCTGTACTTATTAAATAACATACACGTATAACGTACTGGTACAGTTTATTGGTTAATTTTTCTGTCTGGTCTTCTGGTTTGCGTCACTTCTCTAGGCAGAGTTTTTAATGGATGAAACTTGCAGTCCTCATCTTCTGCATCTCTTTGGTCTTCATCACACAAATGCACCACTATACTTGGTGTGTCATCTGGTGAAGTGTGCAGATGGTAAGGTTTTGCAGTGTCCAAGCTTGCTACTGCAGCTAACAGATCATAGTTGATCACCGGATGAGATTCCACACTCTGTTCCCAGCCAACGGGTGGGGAAGCAGGAGGAGAAATCAAGAACTGTTTTGTCAGTGGTGGCGGCATTAAATTAGAGTTGTTGTTAAGAGAAGAACGTCTCTGATGAAAAAATCACAGAATCAATAAAAGATTAGACACCTACATGTCTCAAGTTCAGCTTGGATTTTGAGGTATAATTTATGGTATACAGAGGTTTTCACACTTAGAGCACTGAGAATAGCAGTGGTGGATCAAGGGGAGGGGCCACAGTGGCCTGCCCCCGCCCCCTTGTTTTTAGACCAAACTGAGACCTGAAGGGCTGGAATTTTTTGGGGGAGACTGCACCCCCCCCCCCCGCCCCTTTCCTCTTCCCCTTATCTCAGAGTGTGGATCCACCACTGGCTAGTAACAAAATACAGTCAAACTTTCATGCATGGCACCTTTTGATACTATAATATGCTCCAAGCTAAGCCTTGTTCAAAGTAGCCTTTTGGGGACCTGAAATTATAGAATGGTCACCAGACAAAATGTTGGTGACCATCAGGGGCTTGGCTGGACGAATATCGCAATCATTGAATTTGGATACGTGACAACCCAAGGCTTTATACCAGGTCAACGAGGGTAAAAGGGATAAATGATATGGAAACACTTTTTCATGCAAATAGTCCATTTACAGTTACAGGTGAAAACGAGGTTGGAGTTGACCTTGTTTTGACACAACCCTTCCTACTTTATCATGTAAATCATGTTATTCTAACTACTGTAACTTATTTTTTAAGCAAAATTTCTATAAGAGGAGAGACGTTTGTATCAAAACAAGTCACCACGGAGACCAAAATGGTTGCCGCTTGGAGCACTTTCTTGAGAGCTACATGTACTACCTATTCAAAATACCGGTTCCTTTTGCCAGGTAAAGTACTGCACTATGGCAGTTCATGTGAGTGACCAGCCCCAAAGGCATCCAACAAACACATCTGAGCATTTTAGGTGGTCATTTAACGAAGGGTGGACTGAGAACAATCAATTCTTGCTGACTCTTGCCTTGCAGACACCTTGCTATCACAGACACCTCTGAGCAAAATTGGTGCTAGATTCCACCCCAGCCCCCACCCCCCCAAAACATTACCGATGTTTGACTGAAAAAATTCCAGCTATTGCAGACTTTCGCTTATGAGAACAACAAGAACGCTCCTACAGCAGCATTCAGTCTCGCTTGCTTGGAGATTAGATTGAGAAATGAGGAGGCGATTAATTCTACAAGAAACAGGATTTACTCGCTAAAGGTCTTATATTTACCTCCTACTTTAGCGAAGTCGAGTATTCTTCTTTTTATTTGTTTCTGAATTGATTTAGTATGCGTGCTAGCGATGACCGGAAATACATGTGCGGTCCCAGGCTATATGAGTGTATAAACACACCAAAATCAAGGGCCTCGACTCCAGAGAAATTGCATCATTGCCGCATGCTCATCACAAGACCCACTTGCATGCAATGAAAGTTTACAACACCCAACCATCGCAGTTTTGCTAATTACCATCCTTATTTTTGTCGATCTCTCAGTAGTGTTCACTTGTTCCAAACTGATCAACCCTCTCAAGCGCTAGAATTTGTGGACCAACACATTTCAGAAAAGCTCTAAATTTAATCTTTCCTAAGCTCACTTTGCAAAACATGCACGGCTTTGGTCATGCAATGATTCTTATTCCCGGTTTCCACGGTCTCCGCTAGGAACGCCTGGCACAATGACCCACTTTAGTGTCATACACATGTAAATACGAAGAAAAATGGGTTGCAGATTATGAGTCTCGCTGCTTACGCAAGCGAGACTAATAATTTAAAGTTGCAAGAGTGTCTGCAACAAAGGGAGTTCACCGTAATAACTACTACATAATTATACAGTCAAACCCTGTTAATACAGACACTGAAGGGACAACAGAGAGTGTTGGTATTAAAGGGCTGTCTGTATTAAATGGCTCACGTTATTAAAGTCAAAAAACCCCTTTTTACTAGGACAAAATACCAAAGAAAAAGAAATAAAACAGGACATAAGCATCGCCAAATTAAACTTCTCTAACCTTCACAAAGCTGCCATTATGCGGCTTAAGTCCATGGCAGCACTTAAAAATAACTCATTTGTAATTATCACTCAATCAAAACCCTTCTCTGCATAACTTGCCAAAAACTGACGTCTACAAATCATTCTATCTCGTGTATGGTAGCACTGGGAGTATCAACATGCTGCTGTCTGCAACTGTAGGATTTTTTCCCTTCAAAAAGGAAAGGTCTTTTACAGCACACAATTGATAATGAAGTGTCCAAATTAGCGAGGTTGGCTTTCTACATGTATGAGAATTTGTTGATTGGGCAAGAAATAAGTGTCTGTTGTCCACATTGACTGGAGTCCATATTAAGCTTGTTGAATTTAGAGAAAATGTAAGCACTTTCCCCACGGACAAATAAAACTGTCTGTAATAACAAGGTGTCTGTAATAAGGGGGTGTCTGTAAAGCAGGGTTCCACTGTATACTTTTTGTATATTATTTTTAAGGTAATAACACACTTCTTTTACAATGTAGTTTGGGCTGTACTCAGAAGAAATTAAGGTTTTGATGATACAAAATACGATTTTTTTACCTTGTGTACTTAATATGAAAGGGATTTTTTACTGCTAAAGCCAACCCAACAACAACTGCACTAAATTTTTGTTAGTATTATTTTGGTTTCCTGTGGAAGTTTACTCAGATGGACAGTATTTTGGACCATATTTTCCGGAATAAACTCCAAAAATCACTCATTTTGGCATTCATTGCTTTGCAATAGCTAGAAATCTGCTTAAAATAAAATATTCCAAAGTATGTAGCATTTAACTGGCCCAAAAATCATGGTGCAAGAAATTTGCAACAAAAATTTGGCCTACTGTATGTATTCTTATTCTGAAATTATAATTACTTAATATTTACTGACTGGCTCACTTACACCAACCATGATATAATAGCTGCACCTTCCCTAAAGAAAGAAAGCAGCCACAAACATGTGAAGAAAAACAACAACAACAACAACAACAACTTAGTAATCACCTGAACAAAAAAGACCCCAAGTTCATAACCCAAGAAAAGTTGCCCATGAAGATCTTTCTTGGCTTCCTTGGCTTTCTCTTCGTTGTCGAATGTTACTCGTACTCTGTGAAAAGTTCGCAAGTAAATGAAGCTTCTGTTATTTTTACTTCCATAAGGAGAGAACAGTTTTTCAAATAATTCCTGAAAAATAAAGCAACGCAAAATCATCAAGATTATGGTAAGCAGATAAAAAACTGGTGAACTCAGTGACCTACAACCACTTTAACAGAAAAGCATCCAACAAAATACAACACTGTACATGAAATAAGATGTAGGACTTATCACAAATCCATTCTAGGTACATGTAATGTAATCCAATGCCCTCACCTCCTTTCACCCTGTAGTAGCTTTGCTTGGGTCAGCGGTCGCGAGAAAAGTGGCTGTAATTTTTTAGCTTTGTTGAATTTACAGTGAATTTAGCTTATCAAAGCTGCGTTTTGCTCTTTTTATCTTCTTTTTTGTGTTATATGTTGTCATAATTCATCTACGTACCATTATGGGAGGTCTAATGACAGAAGAATGCAAGAATTTGTTGGAGAAGGCTTTAAAACCTCTACGCATATCAACTGATGAAGTGAATAAGTCTTTCGCCACTGCGAACTCTGATTATGACCAACTACGAACAAAAATGTAAATTAGTCTTTTGTTAAATTCTTTCACCTTTTCAAGTTCTTCTTATGTTGATGTTTTGTATTCACTTATAACATTCACTCTATAGCTATAGAAATAGCTTTTTCCTGCCTTCAGCTGTTGAAAAACAACTTTATGAATACAGCAAATGATTCACATCCAGTACAAATAAAACCAAGAAACACTGTGGCATATGTCAATGCAAATAAAACTCTTGTGTAAAGTGGCTGAATTCTGTGTTTTCACTGTCATGCCGTCAAAAATTAACATGCAAACCAGTCAATACAGAAAGTCCAGATCTGGGAAATGAAAGAAGACAAATATACAAAAAGCCTCGCCAAGAATAAGATCTGTGCGATAATTGATATGCGAGATATTCAGAAAAACGTTTCACCCAAATTTACAAGGCTTTGTATGGAGACACCATGATGGTGTCCCTTTAAGGGGCACAAATATGGCCCCCGGAAACCAACAGAAACATCCGTTTTTGTGTTTTCTTACAAGATTAAAGTAGTATTTATTCTAAGACAAGGAATGTTTAGATAGCAAAATCTCAAAAAATCAGTGATGTTTTTAACCCACTTAAGAGCTTTCCCGGCCGCCAGCTAAATGCTGCGTCACACAAAAGCCTGGAAATTCAAGCGTCATCTATCGCAAAACGAAGAACCCTTTGAAACCAAAAATTTGTGTAAATAAAGGTTTTTAGGTGCTGTAATACCTCATGAAAGCAGAAACTCAGAAGAATCGATAGTTCCTTAGTTTGAATTTTGGTGACGTTTTGTGAAAACCGCTAATAGGCATTACATATGGCCAGTCAAGGTAATAATTATTTTTTTACTTATTGACCTTTATCAATTTTTAAGCAATTATTAATCACCTGTATTATTATTATGCAACTTAATATATTCATATTCAAAACAACAATCACAAAAACCAAAAAAAAAATTTTTAATATCTTCCAAATATTCAATGCAAAGCTTGTGTAGATCTTTGCTTCGCAACCAATCAGCCAAGAACCTACAATCTTATCTTTCCCTTTGAAAGCCTCTGCATGGCACAAGAAATTGTAGCTACAGTTCAACTTCCCCACCCCTTCGTAGGGATCAATGAACTGCCCAGGGGGGAGGGGAGAGTGTTGAACCTTCCATTTGACCATCACACTACGGATACATATCGCTTCGAGGTGGCCGAGGTTTCTGAAGTTGCTAATTTCGATCATAATTTTTATTGAACTTCCCGATTGTTCGAACCTATTTCCATTCTCCCAGGAGATTCGAATCACCCCGACCTGGAAAGCTTGCTAGCAGCTGTTTTAAAACTTTCCTTGCAAACACATGTAAGTATAAAGCGTAAGCTTCAAGAACGTTTAAAGCCATTAGTTTCAATAAAAGCAATAAGAAAAGTTTAAGCAAACTATTTTCGCAATGAAAAACTGCTTACCTTCGTAGTTTGATCGTCATAAACATCGTTCGGCACATTTGTGATCGACAAACTCCATGACATATTTTCAGCTTCTTCACCGTCGCTGAAATTCGGGCCTGATGTGTTTCCGTTTTCGCTATGTGGCTTCATTTTGAAGGCAGTTCTACTGTTCTCAGTACG
This sequence comes from Porites lobata, assembly GCA_942486035.1. Taxonomy (NCBI): domain Eukaryota; kingdom Metazoa; phylum Cnidaria; class Anthozoa; order Scleractinia; family Poritidae; genus Porites; species Porites lobata. The sequence goes on from CALNXK010000042.1 coordinate 3,326,694, forward strand.
AGAAGTGTAATCACACACAGTATGGCATAATAGCAGGATTTCACAAGGAAAATATAGCTGACTTTGTCATTACGTCAATATTGAGCAATGGCAACCCTTCGCGCAACTTTTCATGGGATAACATCACAGATGAGCAGGCCTGGGTACGAATATTGCTTTATTGACGTTACCTCGGGGGAGCGCGAAGTAAAGGATTCGCGACGCTTCGGAGAGTATCAAAGTTACCATTTTTTTACAAGATTGGGCAAGCAAAGTCTGTAGGTTTTCGGTTCTATTCGGCTATTTGACGAAGTGAGAGCCGAATTAGTTCGAGATATCCCGAGATCACTTCGATTTCTTTGATTTATTCTTTAACTTTTTCGAGGAAAAAAGAATTATTATTTTGGCTTCCGTTTTTAGTGTCGTCACGCAACGCTCCTCCCCACAAGGTGGTGGGGAGGAGCGTTGCGTGACGACACTAAAAACGGGCTTTGAACTAGCCTGCGTAGCAGGCGTCGAAAGGGGTAGGGGGTAGCGGATAGGGAGGAAGGGAAAAAGGAGAGGGGGATGCCACGCAGGCTAGCTTTGAACCGACTCACCTGTGTGACCCGTCAGATCAGAGTAGTTTGGGATTTGAAAAATAGTTATGAAATGATGCACTAGTTTCGGGACAAGATTGGGGCGTGCAATGCAAGTTCGTGACTTTTCGGCTTAGTTTCAACTATTTCACGAAATTAGCCAGCGAAAAGAAACGGATGTTTTCGTAGGCTATCACGAAATGAGACCGGACTACTTCGTGATATCTTGAGATCACTTCGAGTTTAGCCTTTAACAGGAGCTCCTGCCTTTAATTACTCGAGGTATAAATAGAGGATATTTCGTGGCCGCGCAGAGACACGAAATTTCTCCTCGAGTGTTGAAAAACATTTCACGAGTGAGCCCTCCTTTCGAACTGTTTTATGATGAATTTAAAGTTACAAAATGCTGCACAAAGACATTTTGTCTTTGTTGAGTGTTACGTAGTAAAATTGCTTTCATGCGTTGCGTGACTTTCTCGAACGTTCTCTACGTTTTTGGATTATTCATGAATAATTAATTAGGGCATGTTTACATAGCATGAGTCAGCAGATTTGCATCAGTTACTGAAATCATAAAATATGTCGAAAAGTTACTACTATTCGCCTGCTTGGTATTTTCTAGAACGTAATGTCAAACGGTACCCCTTTCGGGCGGAGCCTCCCCCTTTAGGCCATCATAGGGAGTACCCCCATCGGAACAGTATTACAATTTGAAATTCATTTAACCCTGGGAAATTTGTCAAATATTGGCGAATTTTTCTCGAGTTGAATTGTACCTAATTAGTACTTAATTTCGTGATTTGGCAAGACAGTATGTCAGCAGATAAACCTGAAAAAGCAAAACGCATAACATGGTATATTCAAAGATTAACTTTTCAGGTAACTTGGAAATCTTTATAAATTAACGTGCCTTATTTCATAGCAAATTGAACAAAGTAAATAATATGTGTACTTTTCGATACATATCCTGTATATGTTGTTGTTAAATTTCACGAAGTTTTTTATTCGCGGGTCTTTAATTTCGTGATTTCTACAATCGCGAAAAACGCGAAATTAAGTACCAATGAGGTACCTGAAGTTCAGATAAAGAATAGCAGTAACTGGGGATTAGTAAATACTTTCGAATGTTGGCCTTTGGAATTGCGGCTGTATCCAGAATGCTACCAAATCCGGGAAAGAAGTTTGTATGATTCACTGAAGTATGCGAAGGCGTGCGTTTAATCAGGGAGATGGATTTTACAGAGCCACGATCTTATCTTGACCTCTGTTACTGTTCTTTTAGCAGAAAAAGTATTAACGATACTGAGATCCAGCCATGAGAAAACAGTTGACGCCACTACTGTTTTCCCCGCGAAATGACGTCTGAGGTGAACGAGTGCAGAAATTCCACACTGAGTGACGCCTCACTTCACCTTTATTCCGAATTCGTACGAAATTTCGTTAAAAAATTTTAATTCCGTCAAACGGTAATGGTATCTTTTTCGCACTGAAAAACAGGAGTGCTTATCGTTTGTACAGAAAATAAGGTAATTCTGGGGAGAATTCAAATGGAAAGGTTCATCCAGGTGGAGTGTTTTCGGGAAATGGGTAATACCTTGGGCGGTATAACCCTCTTCCCGTTTGTACTGAAACGACAGAAGTTTTCTGTACCATTTGTTTGGATTGCCAGTGCGAGCGTTCCTCCCGAGAGGAAGCAAAACGTTTACCGGTATTTTGTAAATGTTACAACTCAATCCCATTCCTATCTTGGGTGCGAAAAAAATGCAAGTACCATTGACGGAAAACTTTTACTGAAATTTCCGTACAAATGGTAAGCGCTCCAGGTGTACCATTTACAAAATACCGGTAAATTTTTCGCGGCTCGAGCGGAAGCCTGGCACTAATAATTCAAACAAATGGATCAGAAAATTTCGGTCGTTCCGGCAAAAGTGGGAAAAAGATAATTTTTGGAAGGTATTAGTTTTTCTCCGAAAAAACTTCTCAGGGATGAATCGTTAGGATTGAGTTCTCCCCGAATTTACCGGATTTTCGGTACAAATGGCAAGTGCTCTAAGTTGGGTTCGACGTAATTAAGGAGAATGCAAAGTGTCCCGTCGTAGTCGAGCAATGACGTCAAGGAGATGCACAAGTGTGACACACGTTCAAGCTTTTTTTTTTTTGCTAATCTAAGCCTTTCGCTTATCTACCTCTCTCCGTGGCTTGTATGAAGGTCTAGGGTCTTATTTGCACTTGCCCTTAAGGTGATGACGATTCGCAACGGCGATTTTTAGCGCAACACAGCGTTGCAACATTTCAGTGCAACATTGTTCCAACATTGCAACGCTGTGTTGCGCTTAAATGGTCCCGTGTAACATACCCTTACGGTGATGTTGCACGAGACGATTCGCAACGATTTTTGCTAATTTCGTATGGCGTTTACATGATGACTGGGTCATTTCATATCTCGTTATTTGGAGGTACACTGCATCTTCATAAAATACACGTGTGTTTCAAAATTGCAAACATTACGCGTGCGCTACCCGTTCCAGTCTGCCGGCAGACCGGCGATTTGACACCGAAACGGGTGGTCGTTTCGCGCTTACATGATACCGTTGCGAGATTTCGCCCCGGGACAACAACCGGGGTGAACTCTGCAGGGTGACTCGCGCTGGCATGCAATTTTGTGGTAGTATCATGTAAACAAATATAGAGCCATGAGAAGGAACCGGAGTAAACTCACCCCGGCGCGAAAGTTACCCCGGTGTCATGTACTATGCCTCCACAAAACGTGATCGAAACGAGGCATTTTCGCGTCGTAGTAGTGCAGTGACGGCAAAGAAATGTACAAAAAAGCGTGATGCACTTATAAAGTTCTTGTTTTTTAATCTAAACCTATTGCTTTTTTTCCGTTCTCGTTGACGTTCAGGGGCACCCAAAGACTGATTTCTGTAAAATATCTGTTAGGAGATGAAGCAAATATTGCCTAGAATTTTCTATTGCTTGAGGACGGCTAAAAATTTCTTGACGACCGCTCCATTCATGCACAATTTTCGAAGCTCAACTAATAAATCCCTACGATTTTCGGAAGTTTAATTTTCACATTTCACTCCCCAGTTTAGAATATTTTTCTTAGAAAAAAAAAAACCTAAAATTTTCTGATTCAAAAATGTGATGGAAAAAGGAATCAGAAAGATTCTCTTCTTCGTAATACATTAAACTGCACGTAAAATTTCGGGGAAATAATACTGAAGCCCTTGTTATTTCGAAAAGACTCAAGTTCCCCTAGGATGACCGAGCAGATACAAATTAATAGCACCGCTTAGAATGCATTTCTAGATATCTAAAAGTACTCTGGATAGCCTAAAAAGTGTTTTCAGTGTATATTTAGGAAGAAACCGTCGTTGGGTGTCCCTGGTCGTTGTTCGATGGACAAGGTTCAAAGGAATGCTCGCAGTGGTTTCTCTCCCTTCATAGTGTGGCGTCAGCTGCAGCGTCCGGCCCGGAGAAACCACTGCTCGCAGGGTGTGAGTTGGAAGTCTTAAATCAGACACTATTCTACAGGTTCTAGTCTGAGTTCTAGTGAAGTCTCCTTTTCGTTCTTGTACTCTGCATCCATGACTCTGAATGCTATCAGATGCTATGTCCTGCGAGCAGGGACACCCAACGACTGTTTTCTGGAAAAATCTGTTCGGAGAAGCAAAATTAATACTGCCTAGAGGTTTCTTTTGCTCGAGGAAAGCTAAAAATTTCTATTTTAACGTTCCATTCATGTACAATTTTCGAAACTTATCTAATAAATTCCCAACGATTTTCTGAAGTATAATTTTTCGTATTTTACTATCCAGGTTACACTATTTTTCTTAGAAAAAGGAAACCTGAAATTTTCGGATTCTAAAATGTGACGGAGAGAGGAATCAGAAAAATTCTCACTTTCGCAAAAAGTTAAATTGCACCTAAAATTTTCGGGAAAATAACTGAAGCCCTTGTAATTTCGAAAAGACTTACGTTTCCCTAGGATGACCCAACAGATAAAAATTTTGTAGCGCCGCTTAGAACGCATTTCAAGAGATCTTAAAGTACTCTGGATAGCCTAAAAAGTGTTTTCAACGTATTTTGGAGGAAACCGTCGTTGGGTGCCCCTGTTTTAGCGTTTTACGAAGTCGTTCACGTGGCTTGTCTGTTGCGTAGTTGGTTTGTTACGGGGTAAGTTTTGCTCATTTACAAGTGGTCATTTTGTTTTTCGCTTTCAATGCCTTCGGGTTTATCTTCATATGATCAGCATACGGCCTAGGCGTGATACTCACAACTAAACCACGAGAGTTGGCAAGTAAAGACGTGTACTCTCCATGCATACTCCTGTTAAAGCCCTGGTCAATGAGCAAAAATCAGTTCAATTTGGCTCATGTGTAGTATGGTGATTAACCCTGGCCAGAAGCATGGCCTTATAGGTTTACGCTTCTGCCCGGGCCTATAAATAAAGCTTTTGATTGTCTTGAGCGTTGAAGAAGCAAGCGAAAAATTTTGTTATCTGAAAAAACACACACACAACAACAACAGCCAAGAAAACAATTTTTTTTCTTTTATAACTTAATTTATAAGGCGGCAATTTTTGGCGAAAACTTGAGCAATGTGTCACCGGGCGCCCCATCCTCTCAAAGGGAGCTTAAGCAACGATGACGACGACGCCAACGAGAACGTCAAAACAGCAATAGGTTTACATTAGCAAAATAACAACTCTGCACGTGCATCACGCTTTTTTGTACATTTCTTTGCCGTCACTGCCTAACTTCACCCATTGTGCAAGACGTGAACACGAGACAACGACTTTGTTTTTCTTTTCCTGAACTTTGTTACACTCATTTAGAATTCAACTCTAGGAAAAATTGCCAGAATTTGACGAATTGAACGAGATGGAATACAGGAGTACCCAACGTCAATTTTTGGAAAGTACCTGTTCGGAAGACGATTTGAGATCTAGAATTTTCGGAACATTTGTTGTAAAATTTTTTGCTTGCCTGCCTCTCCTGATGGTATAATTGCCCATTTTTAACGGATTTTTACCCCAAAAAGGTCACCTAGAATTTTCGGGAGCCTTTTTTCTGGCTGAAATTTTCGAAAAGGTAAGTTTTGACCCCTTATATTTCGAATGTTACGCAACAATGCCGATGCTCCCGATGCTCATATTTCGAGCTTGGGTTACCTTTGGTTACGACTAGGACGTCACGAGCGTGATATCTTCGAGCGTGATGAAATCTAATTTGACATCATGGGGTTGTTGCGTAACACCAGGAATCATATAGTATAGCAGTTACTTTCCTCCGTACTGGCAACTTGTTTTGGGACGAATCAAAACATTTATCAAGAATGTCTCAACCAGCCAAGGTAAAAAGAGCGGTATGAAATTAGTTGAAATTTAGCCGGGCAACATACGGTAATATCGTAAAATGAATCCCATGCAATCAGGGGCACCCAACGTCAATTTTTGGAAAATATCTGTTCGGAAGACGATTTGAGATCTAGAATTTTCGGAACATTTATTGTAATATTTCTTGCTTGCCTGCCTCTCCTAGGATTTTCCAGCATCTAAAAAATGGTATAAGTGCCCATTTTTAACTGAGTTTTACCCGTAAAAGGTCACCTAGAATTTTCGGGAGCCTTGTTCCTGGCTGAAATTTTCGAAAAGGTAAGTTTTGATCCCTATAATTTTCGGATCACTAGCCTTTCAGCTAGGAAATCCGAACAGATGAAAAATTTTTAGGGGATAAAAATATGCCTATATCTACCGTTTGAATACTAAAATGCGTCGAACAATGCTATATTTAAGTGATTTTGAACTATATTCTCGTTGGGTGCCCCTGAATAATTAATAGCATACCCTTTAAACTTATCTACAGGCCTGCGATATGAATACAATACCGTACGACTCAACTAAAAACTGATGATGCCATCAAATAACATTTCCGCTCAATATTTCCTACTCAAAACAGTTTGAAGTTGGCACGTTCATGGGAAGTTATCAGAGGCACCAAACTGGCGACATTTTTCTGAAAATAACTGTTCGAACAGAGCAAATATGGCAAGGAGCAATTATTGCCTAGAAATTTCTAAAGTTCGGGAAAGGCTAAAAATTTCTGGCCCATTCCAGTCGTCTGAGATACTTGCATGGAGCTTTTCTACTTGCTTTCCTACGACTGATTATTACCAAAATATCGCGATCATTGTTAAAAAAAAAGGTCACCTGAAAATTTCGGTATGAAGACTAAACGTCCCTAGAATTTTTTTCATGAAAGTACGGCTACTCCATGACCCTCGAACTTTCGACCCGACCCATCACAGTAGCTAACAGTTTAAATTCGGATTACACGAAAAAGCTACCTAAGACTTTCGTGATGACCAAAGTTTCGAGACATCCGGACAGATAAATAGTTTTTAGGGCAGCTCCAAATTAACCAAACAGTCTTCTAACGTATAGAAAAAACAATCTGAGACACTAATGGCGCACTTGGAACGTCCGGTCGTTGGGTGCCCCTGAGATAGTTTCTTTATTAAAAATAATAACGGAATTAAAATAACTGCAAAAACCGTGGACGAAGATCTTACTGGTTATAAACGTTGGATCTCAAAAGAGATCTAATCAGCCAAATATTAAGAACCAAAAACGACAAGTCCAAAGACTACTGCAAAGCTGATCAGAACAACGTGGATTGTTTTTTCATAACAATATTTCGGCTGGCCATACCAGCCTTCTTCAGGTTTACAGGTGTTACTGAATTTTTGATAGGAATCACAATATTATATTAGATGGAGAAAGTCGCAATGAAAATTGTTTAAAAGGGAGTCGCGGAAATAACGTACAACACAAAAAAAAAACTGGAAAAGAAAAAATAATAAGGATATGGATTAAAATGCAACATCACAAGCACCTTAATGACATGAACCTTTTAAAAAACACAGTTTGCCCATAAAGTCCCCCTTTGTTAACCAACTCTACGAATTTGAAATCCCTCCAAAAAAGAAATAGCGTTGGAAAATTTCTTTATCTGTGGTATATTCTCGGAATCAAGGCAATTCTCTGAATTAGTTCTGACCTCAATTCTTGCAGATAATCGAGGAGCTTTCGGCCGAAAGCACAAGTCAGAAACATGATGAATGTCCGCCAACAGGTAACAGATCGACCAACAGTGATACGAACTTCTTTGGCAAAAAAAATTATAACATCATATTCCCCAAAATGTCGAGCAATCTTTCCCTATATTAAACTAGCTATAGCTAAAAAAGTAGCCGGGTAGAAACAAGCTACTTGCTAGGTACCGGGGACAGTCCAGAGCTTTTCCACTTTTGGAAATATGTGAAACAATAGTGTGACGTCACACGATGGGGGGGTAGAAATATCCTTGAGCGGATTCCAATTGGCGAGGAAATCTGTTGTGTTTCGCGTTTTTCCAGCGGTCTTTGCTCGCCTTTTAGTAATAAAACAACGAAGAGGAACTTGTAGATTTGTGCATAAGATGACGAATAATGGATTTGAAATGATAGCGAGATTTATCTTTTGATGTACGTGTCAATTTTGCCTGTTATTTCGTCAATGAATCATCTTTACTTACGAATACCTCTCGTGAAAAATTTTTCCAGGTCTTAAAATAATCCTCTGGGCATTGTCGAGGTATTTTAGTTGTTTCATGAGAAAGGTGGAGACGGGCCGCGAGATTTCATTGAGAAACAATCGTCTGTGGCAAAATGACCGCCTTCTGAGTAGTTGAGCCTCGAAGAT